>OX328131.1:18171673-18326673 GCA_946811695.1 Gonocerus acuteangulatus | reverse complement strand
AAAATGTATATACACTTTGAACTTCCATAGAAAATTTATTTACCGTTCTACAAAGTTAAATTTCAGGAAATTAGAAAGCTGAAAGTCCAATGTAAATGAAACATAAATTACAAATGTTAATACTGTTCAAATTGGTGACCTGCAGCATCAATACAATTCTGAGTACGAGTCACCACTGATTCTGTACATCGTATCAAAACGTCCAATGAGATTTCTCTACACACGGCTTGAATCTCATTCCAAAGAATGTCTAGGTTACGTGGTTTACGTTTGTACACCTCATTTTTTACTGTGCCCCATAAGAAGAAATCCAGTGGTGTAAGGTCTGGGGAGCGTGCTGGAAACTCGATTGGCCCCCTGCGTCCTATCCACTGGCCCGGCAAATTTTGATCCAGGTAAGCTCGTACGTCCCTGTGATAGTGCGGCGGGGCACCATCTTGTTGAAAATAAAACATATCATTACCGTATAATGCACGAATGGCAGGAAATATGGAATCAGCAAGCATTGTTAGGTAATTAATACCAGTTACAGTGCCTTCAAATCGAAAAGGTCCAATGAGTCCCCTTGAAGACAAACCGCACCACACATTTACACCAGGCAAATTTACAGTTTTTTCTATTGTAATGTGAGGATTTTCTTCACCCCAGTAAACACAATTGTGCCTATTGACAGTTCCATTAAGTTTGAATTAATAACCTGCTTACGTTCTTCAAAACTCAAACGTACGTCCGCCATGTTGATATTACAACTTCCAACTGACAATATAACATAGAGGGACGATTATGCTGCCACCTGGCGAAGAAATATAACATTAGCCTTGTAGAGTGGAAAAACTACGATAGTTTAAAGTGTGTATACATTTTTTTGAAGCACCCTGTATATATATACAGTGACTCACAAAACCGTTGCAATGATGTGTAAGTTAAGTTATAATATAGAAAAAAAAAATTAAACCACTATAATATTTACTACTCCGGGCCAAAATAATTTAATTGGGACTAGGAGGTATAATTCTAAAAGGATCTTGAGGGGATTAGTCATTGTTAGCACTCACAGGGATACGCTTTTCCTTGTTGGTTCATTGCAATAGTTTTGTGTCGGATGTTTTGGAGTGAAGTGCAAGTTGTAAGGTGTCAAATAGAAAAGATATAAAAAATAATATTTAAGCTACATAAATTAAAAAAAAATGAGGATGAACTCAATTTTCTCTGCCATAAACAACAGCATTAAGCTTTTGGTCAATGAAGGCCTTTCGATGAGACTAATTGCTCCTCGAGTTGGTTTGAATGTTTTTACGATAAGTAGATATGTTATAAAGAAGACTCTTTATTGTTCGAAACATGTTGGAGGTCAACCAAGAAAAATTTCAGGAAGAAACAGGGAGTTACTGGTTCGACTGATAAGGGGGGCTTCACACTAATGCTGAAACTATTCCAAGAACACTAATAAGTCAGGGATATGTGGCATGGGTAAATTATTATTATGTTAGTTTCTAATTATTAAGTATGTGTTAAAACAATATATATTTGTTTCAATACCCAACACACATTTCTAACAGCAAGGATTCAAATTTTGTAAGCAAGAGCTATCATTGCAACAATTTTGTGAGTCACTGTATATATATGTCCCCAAAAAAACATAAACGTGAAATAGAGGCCAAGTTCCTGCCCCCACAAAGAAATACTTCCTTCCTCAAAAATATCCCCTCCTAAAACCCCCCCAAAACGCCTTACCATTCTACACTCCAAAAAAGTAGTATGAGTTGGTGTATTAATTCAACCAAAAATATTTGCCAATACAAGAGATGATACAAGAAAGAAATGTCCAAGTTCATTACTTGGAAGACCTCATAGTTACTTACTAAGAACAGTAAAGACGCTTGTGTTGACTTGTTTTTGCATCGTGGTTACTTATATCCAGTTACTAAAATATCACTTTCCTCAACCAGGTATATTCTTAAACTTGGCAATGTTTTTTTTGTGCCGAAATTATCTTTAGAGAAAAACAAAACATTGCCAAGTTTAAGAATATACCTGGTTGAGGAAAGTGATATTTTAGTAACTGGATATAAGTATTTTTATTGTTGTTTTTAAAGGTCAGTTGAAGTGTCTTTACTGTTCTTAGTAAGTAACTATGAGGTCTTCCAAGTAATGAACTTGGACATTTCTTTCTTGTATCATCTCTTGTATTGGCAAATATTTTTGGTTGAATTAATACACCAACTCATACTACTTTTTTGGAGAGTAGAATGGTAAGGCGTTTTTGGGGGGTTTTAAGAGGGGATATTTTTGAGGAAGGGATTGTTTCTTTGTGGGGGCAGGAACTTGGCCTCTATTTCACATTTATGTTTTTGGGGGATCTCATTACTTTTTTCTAAGAATTAAATAGAATTTAGTTGCCGCATACCTACTGGCTTTTATACTTCATATAAAACCAGGGTCTTTGGATTCTGCATAAGGTTCTCCCTACTGCTTGATATTTGATACCAATAATCAACCTACATACATCTAATCACTAGACTAGAAAAGTTAGAAGCTCTTCCAGATGACATTACTCTAGAGGACAAATTGATTGCTCTCTTAACTAAACTATTACACTGTAAAACACAGGAACCTTATCCCGAGGATAAAGATCACAATAGGGAAAGTGCAGAAGGCCTTCAAGAAAAATATAAGAACAAAGACGATACATTTTGGGTTTGTGATCCTAAACATTGAAATTTAGATGGCTCGACTTTGAAAAACTTAGTATCTGCTTTGAAGTATATTATGCAGTGAACCCCTACGACTTTATTTACTCCATTTAAGAAAGAAGTCACAACTGTTGTTGTTAAGATGCGTCGAAATGTTTCTTAAAACTTCAAATATAGGTTCTCCTTACCAAGAAGATTCATTTGATACCCCACATGATGGATTTCAGAAGAAATTATGGCTTTCCGATGGAACAAAAAGTACAAAACCTCATAGGTAATATATGACACTCCCGTATCAAAACCTACCTGCTTGCCAAGGTTGGTCAAAATAGGCCAAACGGTGTTAATTTTTATAAGGAACAAACATACAGACAGACAGCTGAAAGACCTTTTATGTTTTTTTGGGGACATATATATACAGTGACTCACAAAATTGTTGCAATGATAGCTCTTGCTTACAAAATTTGAATCCTTGCTGTTAGAAATGTGTGCTGGGTATTGAAACAAATATATATTGTTTTAACACATACTTAATAATTAGAAACTAACATAATAATAATTTACCCATGCCACATATCCCTGACTTATTAGTGTTCTTGGAATAGTTTCAGCATTAGTGTGAAGCCCCCCTTATCAGTCGAACCAGTAACTCCCTGTTTCTTCCTGAAATTTTTCTTGGTTGACCTCCAACATGTTTCGAACAATAAAGAGTCTTCTTTATAACATATCTACTTATCGTAAAAACATCAAACCAACTCGAGGAGCAATTAGTCTCATCGAAAGGCCTTCATTGACCAAAAGCTTAATGCTGTTGTTTATGGCAGAGAAAATTGAGTTCATCCTCATTTTTTTTTAATTTATGTAGCTTAAATATTATTTTTTATATCTTTTCTATTTGACACCTTACAACTTGCACTTCACTCCAAAACATCCGACACAAAACTATTGCAATGAACCAACAAGGAAAAGCGTATCCCTGTGAGTGCTAACAATGACTAATCCCCTCAAGATCCTTTTAGAATTATACCTCCTAGTCCCAATTAAATTATTTTGGCCCGGAGTAGTAAATATTATAGTGGTTTAATTTTTTTTTTCTATATTATAACTTAACTTACACATCATTGCAACGGTTTTGTGAGTCACTGTATATATATACAGGGTGCTTCAAAAAAATGTATACACACTTTAAACTATCGTAGTTTTCCCACTCTACAAGGCTAATGTTATATTTCTTCGCCAGGTGGCAGCATAATCGTCCCTCTATGTTATATTGTCAGTTGGAAGTTGTAATATCAACATGGCGGACGTACGTTTGAGTTTTGAAGAACGTAAGCAGGTTATTAATTCAAACTTAATGGAACTGTCAATAGGCACAATTGTGTTTACTGGGGTGAAGAAAATCCTCACATTACAATAGAAAAAACTGTAAATTTGCCTGGTGTAAATGTGTGGTGCGGTTTGTCTTCAAGGGGACTCATTGGACCTTTTCGATTTGAAGGCACTGTAACTGGTATTAATTACCTAACAATGCTTGCTGATTCCATATTTCCTGCCATTCGTGCATTATACGGTAATGATATGTTTTATTTTCAACAAGATGGTGCCCCGCCGCACTATCACAGGGACGTACGAGCTTACCTGGATCAAAATTTGCCGGGCCAGTGGATAGGACGCAGGGGGCCAATCGAGTTTCCAGCACGCTCCCCAGACCTTACACCACTGGATTTCTTCTTATGGGGCACAGTAAAAAATGAGGTGTACAAACGTAAACCACGTAACCTAGACATTCTTTGGAATGAGATTCAAGCCGTGTGTAGAGAAACCTCATTGGACGTTTTGATACGATGTACAGAATCAGTGGTGACTCGTACTCAGAATTGTATTGATTGACCTTTTTTACCTAGCCTAGTGCATTCCCCGGACCAAGGCCTACCTGTGTGCCAAGTTTGGTCAAAATCGGTCAAATAGTGTGAATTTGTGTAAGGAACAAACATGCAGACAGACAGCTGATAGACGATTTTGACTAGCCTATGACACTACCTGGATAAAGACCGACATGTGTGTCAAATTTTGTCAAAATAGGTCAAACGGTGTGTATTTGTATAAGGAACAAATAGACAGACAGACAGCTGATAGACAATTTAACCTAGCCTATGATTCTCCCCGTATCAAGACCCATTTGTGTCCCAAGTTTGGTCAAAATCGGTCAAACGGTACGGATTTGTAAGAGGAACAAACATACAGACAGACAGCTGGTATAAGATTTTTACCGAGCCTATGTGCGTCTAATTGTTTCTTAAAACATCAAATATAGGTTCTTCATACCGAGACAATTCATTTGATACCCCACATCATGGGTTTCGGACGGAATGATGGGTTTCCGATGGAAGTACAAAACTGGCACGCCCCCGCCCCGGAAGCGGAGTCAAACACATTTTCGCGATTTTTCGATTTTTTCCTTTAATAACGTCTTCATATCTATCTTCATGCAAAATTTCAAGTCTCTAGCATCATGGGAAGTGCCTAATAATTTTGATGAGTGAGTGAGTGAGTCCTATAAATCCCGATTTTCGATCGCTTATATCTCAGAAACTATTCGATGTAGAATTATGAAAATTTCCAGTTTTACTCACATCTAGTAGTATAATACCTGTGTAAAATTTCATAACTTTATCTTTACCTGGTTGAAAGTTATGAGAGGGTAAAAATCGGCTCTAAGACCGCCTGTAATATACACACAGTATGCTTAGGCCGGAACTTGGCCTGGCGCACTACCGTACGCCTAGATAAAATTAACTTACATACATGGTTCTTGTGTAAAACTTTAACAAATTTTTACGCATCAACTACTCTCCTCCTTAAGGTTTATGGACTGTGTACATTACTACACTTCACGTTAAGTCATACATTCTACTATGCTAAATGAAATTGTAAATATAAATACATCGCTGCCTTAAGAAATCAGTACATTAACCATATCCAATTTATTTCTTTACTTTATTCAGGAGCATTGCATGCATGGAAAAAAACTAATAGAAATTATTAAATTAATATATAATTCTGAACATTTATATACGTCACATAAGAAACACAAATACCAAAATCGCAAACTATAAAATTAAGCAATTTAAATTTAAAGCCCAAAAAGATCCGCCTGATCTTTCCATAAAAAATATGTGTTTTAGTACAGATCTGTATTGATTCGTTAATTGTTTATAATGCTAGGCTTTCATAGGGTTTTAAAGTTTTCTCTTCTTCTTTTCTTGGCTGCCTTTAATGAGTGTTTTAACTAACACTCAGATATGCGTTTTTTTGCTGTATTGCATTTGCCATGTGTTCTCGTCCAATTTAATTTCATGGGCGTTTGAAAAAGGACACGGGAAGAAATCCCTTCCTATACATAATACACACACACACACACACACACACACACACACACACACACACACACACACACACACACACACATATATATATATATATATATATATATATATATATATATATAATATAATAATAATAATATTTATTTGTAATTGAACATTGTTCTTACAAATATGATACAATTCATGAAAATTAAATTAGAGTACTCTTATAGAACAAGAAAATAAAATAAGCTTTTATAATACAGAATAATTAAGAACTGATATTTCGGTTCGTTTACTACACGCTGCGGTTGCCTCTTTTCTTCATTACATCCTCCAAGTAAATGCAAAAGGCGTTTATATCGGTGATGTTAGAGGTGGTCAGGAAATAATAAGTTACGGAGTTGTTGGTGTGTTCATCAATAATGGGTTTCAGAGTATTTCTGAGATTGGAGTATTCAGGACATCGCCACAGCAGATGCTCCAAGTCTTCTTCCTCCAATTCACAGTTGGTGCATATTTTGTTCGTTTCTATTTTGTACCTTTGACGGTGGATGCTGAGGTAAAGTGTCTTCTTGTTCGCTAATCTTAGTTGACTTATGATTCTGTGTCTATTTATGTTCATATTTACTAGAAGGTAGCTGTTGTAGGTATGAATTGCACTATATATGGTACTGTAGGAGGTTGTGTTGATATGGTCTAGGTCATCTTTAATCAGGTTTGCTTTTAATTTTGGCGCTATTTCTTTGAGTAATTTGAAATTTGGGGTTTGAGCTGTGATTTTGTCTGTTATTTCATACTTAAAAAGAAAATATTTTAGCTTCGTTACCCAGTTTTGCGAAGAAAGATTGGTCGGTTTTGAGTCCAGGAGGAGTAATTTCTGATAGCATAATTTTGGGTACCTTGTCTCATCCATGCCGAGTAGTTTCATCCACCAGCCTGCAATTCTCTGTGCTGCCTGTGTTGATATAGTGTAGTCATTAGATTTTGTACGGATAAAACTGTGGGGTGTAGAATGGGGTAGATTTAAGATTGATTTATAATATATGGAAGCTATTGTCTGAATTTGGTCAAAGTACCATAAGCCCCATAGTTCTGAGGAGTAGAGGAATACGGAATTGATAACTGTATGGAGAAGTGCTTTTTTAGTGTCCCAGGAGTCGGATTTAGCGATGAACAATATCTTCTTCATCGCGGCTATGGCATGATTGGCTTTCGTTGTCTGAGCATTTAGTGTGATTATGAAGCTTCCAGTTGACGAGAAATTAGTGTCTTCAGTAAATCTTCTAGTGTCTTCGTAAGTTATATTGTTTTACAATATCTATTTTATTGTTGTTGAAGAAGAAATAAGGGTAGGCTTTATGTTTGGGGCTGCGATGGAAAATGAGTATCTTAGTTTTGGATGTATTGATTTCAAGATTGTTACGGAGGCAGTATTCTTCTAGTGTATTCAGCTTATGTTGGAGATCAGCTGGGATATTTGCGAAGATAGCTATATCGTCAGCATAATATGTATATATATATATATATATATATATCTATATATACCTACACGAGAATCCTGAGGTGACCTCTCTCAACATTGAAGGTAGTGCACTGATTGGGCCCCTATGCTCTCAATTAGGTATCAACAGCCTATCATTGACATCCAAGGTGCTGGTCGGTGTCCTAGCTTCTTATTGTTGTGATGGTCATCGCTATAATTTGTAGCGTGCTTCCTCAGTTTAGGAATGATGATTTTTTTCGTTTTTGGACACCTTGTAATCGACTGACCTTAAAATGTTTTCACATATTTGACGTTAATCTAAACTAAGATGAACAACCTTTTGTTTCGCGTAAAAATAGTTTTTTTTATTTATTTATTTTTTTTATGGTTTTGAGAAATTTTTGATTTATGGCATATTTTGGTAAATATCTGGGAAATCATTTTCTAAATGATGAAAGCTAAGCTGATGATCTAAAGATGAAATGAAATAGTCTAAATAAATCAAATTGATTTATAAGCAACATGATTTGAGCTGAATAGCAGATTAAGTTCTGCTGACGGTGCTTATACACTGAAGGTGTTCACCAGAATATATTACTTGCTACGGAGAGGAATGCTGTATTTCACGCTTCGTATCTCAAAAACGGCAGAGGAATCAGAAAAGTAGAAAATAACCTTCAGAAATTTTAAAAAGAATTTAATTTCTCCATTTTGGATAATTCTACGATCTGATTGTACAAGTCGTGTGTTTTTTTTTGTTTTTTTACAATTTGAATTAATTTTGGAATCTGGTAAAATAATGAAAATTCTGATATAGAAATTGACGACAATTTCCTAAAATATACAAAAATATCACTTTCTTTCGCGTTCACATACATCTTTTGGATAATTTGGGTTTAAGATTCGCCTATTTGAGGTCTGCAAGCATGCAGTATGTCTTCACTAAATATGATGGCGTTTTCTTGAACATAAGCCAAGATGGTGGTGATGCATGATGTGTTTCGTCACGCTGATCTGTACTCCCTCGGCACCTGTTTCCTATATCATCTGTCACACTTAGGAAATTCTTCAGCCAAAGAACTAAATTATCGTTGGAAAAATATCGTAAAAAGCCTCTTCACTGTTTATCTCGATTTTCTATGTTTGTCTTGCTGTGTGTGTATATTATGCATCTCTCTCTCGTAATTTAAACAATATAATTTGTCTACAGCTTTTATGAGGGATAAGTTTTCCGCCTGGTAGAGCACTGGACTCATACGCTGGAGGACCTAAGTTCAATCCCGAGCAAGCACTAAAGATTTTTTCTTCTAGTGTCTTCGTTCATGGGTTGAATTCGGCCTCCCTGACCGTCCCTAGGCCAGCCCAGCCTTTATTTAATTTAATAATGGGTACCTTGGTGCTAATGACTTGATCAATCGAAGCAGGAAGGAGAAAATCAGGCGGCCGGAGCATAGTATTGACCATACTATCTCCCTAGTGTGCCGTATGGTCATGAATCAGATGTCTCTACAGGATCTGCCCTCAGGGCCATCGTGGCCTGTTACGGGACTGATTTTTTTTTTTTTTTTTTTTTTTTTTTTGGTTATTTTATATGGGTCTCACCGTGGTCCCGCATGAGATTCCCATGCGGGAGATGGTGGGTTTCAGTCCCATCGGTGCCAGGAATTTTCTCATCTCACGGCTCGCTGGGAAAATTCCTCGCTGCACGAGGATGTCGGCGCTAATGGCCGAGATGTCGATGCGCTATAAAAAAAAAAAAAAAAAAAAAAAAAAAAAAAAAAAAAAAAAAAAAAAATTCATTATAGAGCCCGCAGCCTAGTGTTATTGAAATTTGATCCATACAATTTCTCTTAATTCCTCTTATAGATTAAAATAAAACAACTTTATTTTTCGGTGAACGGACAAATTTATATTTCATCCCCTATCTATATATTTTTCTAATGAGGTGTAGATAGGTATCCATCGAGGTGATAAGCAGTCAGGGAATATTTGGGATTCGGTTAGGAAAACATCAATACGATCTTTGAAAAAATCTGTATTAAGGACGTTTCGGCTACTCTTTGGTAGCCTTCGACACCTAAAATGTAGAACAAAAATGCAAAATTAATATACAGAATATATTTCTTTATTGTTTCACTATTCTGTTTATTAATTCTGCATTTGTGTTTTTGTCTTTTGGCTGACGAAGGCTACCAAAGAGTAGCCGAAACGTCCTTAATACAGATTTTTACAAAAATCGCATTGATGTTTTCCTGGCTGAATCCCAACTGCTTATACATTTTTCTATTTTGATCCTCTTAAGTGTAAGGTGCCTTAACCGCATACGTGATATGGAGACTTGTATAGGCGCTTCGTTGGAATCAGATGAGTAAAGTTGAACCGTTGCTGCTTCCGCTGTCTTTCAGCAAAGTTGTTTCCAACCTTCGAGAAACTTTGTAGATATTTATTAAACAGGAAGCATGAAGTTTCTTCATGCCAGGAATTAGTGTCCTCGAGTCAGCTTCACTTTCAACAAAGTGAAGTTTACTGCTTCATGAAGAAGTGGACTTATCGTGAAGTTCTTGGATGCTTGAAAATCGTTCTTGGAGCGTCCGGTTATCTTTAGGATTAATAGGTAGTTTGCAAGTAGCAATTAATATTTTCTTGATGGACTTAGGCGTGAGGTATTTCGGTCCGGACTTCAGCTGAGTACTCACTATTCTGAAGGTAATATTCTTAGAGCGTTTCTATAACCTTATTAGGCCCATTGAATGTACCGGTTCCCTTTGACCACCGAAGTTAAGCAACGTAGGGCGTGACCACTACATGAATGGGTGACCGACCACGTCTGTTAAAACAAACAAAAAATAAATGAAAACTACATAAAATGTTCACATTCTTATATTTTTATTGGACAACCAATGTAACCTTATATGAAAAGATGATAATAATAAAATCGCATTTAATTTAGTGACTAAATTTCCTGCCAGCAATTTTTGCAGCGATTTTTTTTTTTTTTTTTTTTTTTTTTTTTTTTGGGTATATATACGAGTATATAACACTTCCTAAACTCCAAACGAAACCGGTATTTACATATCTTAGATTGAATGAATGTTAAACGTTACAAAAAAGAAGAAGAAATAAAAAAAGTGCCTACTGAATCCAACGTTTCGATACCTTAAAAAAAATTATAATTTCTTTCCCTTTAGATCTACACCACTTATGCCGAGTTTCATTAAAATTTAACAAATATTTCGACAGTTCGTGAAATATTAATGATTTGTACACTGAGTAAACCATCCTTCCAGATGAACTGATTGTGCTTGTTAACGAACTCGTCCAATAGTTTGTTATGGAAATGCAATATAGCAACTTCCTTGGGTAGAAAACAAAAATTGTTTTCACTTTTGTATCTACAGATATATATATATATATATATATATATATATATATATATATATATATATATATATATATATATCTGTAAATATGATCTATGATGATTTGAAGAAATGCTTCAAATTCTATCCATGATTGCAACTTCATTGCAATGAAAAATATTACAATAATTTTCTTGTAAATGTATTTAGAACCCGTTCAGACAGACAGAAAAGTTCAATTCCGCACGTTCGAAATTTTCAGGGAAATATTTCCGATGGTTCCACCATTTGCATACTCCCATTTCAAGGAACACACGATACGTGAAACATTATAAAAACTGATTATGTTTCGTTTAAGACTAGGGAAGGCTTTAAGAGGTCAGACAAAGGAAATAGTGTCTAATATTTATCAATACTTAGCCAAAGCTAAGACCTAATACGTATTAAACCTCGTAGTGACAAGGTTATAACAGAGAGAATTATTACCGCCAATTTCCTGCACGGGGAATATAGGCTACGCCATACAAATAAACCATCATACTTTTCCCTACACATAAACCATCTATTTGAAAAGGCTATAGCTTAAATTGTTTTTACCTTTAGCTTTTGCTAAGTATTGATAAATATTAAACACTATCTCCCTTGCCAGACCTCCCAAAGCGTTCCCTGGTCCTAAACGAGACATAATCAGTCTATAGCTTAAATTAGCTTTTGCTAAGTATTGATAAATATTAAACAGCATCGCCCTTGCCAGACCTCCCGAAGCGTTCCCTGGTCCTAAACGAGACATAAGTAGTTTTTATTGAGTTTGAATTAGCGTGTTGTTCATTTTATTGGAAATGGAATTGGCGGAACCATCGGAAATATTTCCCTCAGAATTTCGCGCATGCGGGATTAGAACTATCCAATCTAATTGAACAGGCTATAATAGCCATCAACGACATTCCAATTCCACCAAAGACTCTTTTCTCTACCGCATAATTCCAGAAGGTCTTAAAAAGCAACATTACACTAAGATCTGATGCTACGAGTGTATCAGCCCAAGTTTGTGTTAAAGTTAATCCGAGACTTGCCAGACAGATTAAGAACGGGTGAGTGAACACCGCCACTCTGCTATGTTCAGATTCACTCCGTTAAACCTTTTGTCCCATATAGCTCTTCGAGTGAATTATCTCAAATATTCATGCTCCATATACTCCAAAACCTGTCTTATATCATTATATTTCACACATTATACTTTTTACATCAAAAACAGCTTATATGGGAAGCCCTGAACTCAATGTCTAAAAAGCAAATGATGTAAGCATGTGGCTAAATGGTAAATTCCATTGCAGGTGGCATTCAATGTGGAAGGACGCCCCTCGCCAAAAAAATCAAGGAGAATAAAAGACTCCCTAAGAAAATGGCATAGTTCCTACAGAGGTACCCGGTGGAAAGAATTGTCGGTACTTACGTATTAGCTTCAACGCAGGTTAAAGAACCGGCTCTCAGAGATCTGGATCATCAGCTTGATACTAGAGTTTCAATATAACTTTGAGCGAGCGAAAACGCGTAGCACTTATGTTAATGGCATAATTGCTATTCGTTTCCGCTCGCCACAGGTAATATCGAAACTCTAGTCAATCCAACTCGATGATAATATAGATCAAGAATGGTTTTTCGCTGGATAATGGACCGATATGTAATTTAACAGTGCTTCCTTTGTTTCGGTAAAATAAACAACAACCTAGGCAAAAAACAACAAACAAAGAAACACTAATGCACAAATGAATTGTGTTCTAAATAGAAAGAGAACACAATGACCAATAAAATAATGAATAATAAAATTGCTTATAGGAATGGACCAATAGAAATGCGTTATCCATGATCCAGATCTCTGAGAGCCGGTTCTTTAACCTGCGTTGAAGCTAATACGTAAGTACCGAATTGTCTAATCCAGGATACTTTTAGGGCATACGAATAACTTAATTAAGAAGGACCCTGAACCACAATGTGAAACATGTCCGATTCCACTTACAATCATCCATCTATATATATAAAAATCACGTGTCTGTCTGTTTTTCTGTTTGTCTGTTTGTTTGTTCCTTATACAAATCTACACCGTTAGACCGATTTTGACCAAACTTGGAATAATGGTAGTTCTTGATACGAGAAATCTCCTAGGCTATGTCAAAAAAATCTACCAGCTGTCTGTCTGTATGTTTGTCCCTTATACAAATCCACACCGTTCGTCCGATTTCGACTAAACTCGGTAAACACGTAGATCTTAATCTGAGGAGTGTCGTAGGCTAAGTCAAAAACGTCTTATAGCTGTCTGTCTGTATGTTTGTCCCTTATACAAATCTACACCGTTCGTCCGATTTTGACTAAACTCGGTACACAGGTAGATCTTAATCTGAGGAGTGCCGTAGGCTAGGTCAAAAAAATCTACCAGCTGTCTGTCTGTATGTTTGTCCCTTATAAAAATCCACATCATTAGACCAATTTTTACGAAACCTTGTATACATGTATGTCTTGATACGGGTGGTGTTATAGGTTAGGTCAAAGTCGTCTAGGACTCACAGTTGGGAGGCCACGGGTTCATAACAGTTACAGATTCGTGTTATTAGATTTTAATAATACTTATTTGGTGTCTCAATTTATTTAGGCTTTTCTATATGCAGAAAGTAGGTGTAGCATGGCACGCCGGTAACGGCTAGTATTATATAAGAATACCCAATTGGGCAGTTAATGTTCGATTATTTTGGATTTCTTCACAACATAAAATTGGCTCTGCAAGAATTTCCTAAGCAAATGATAAAACCAACAAGTTATTAAAAAAGCTGGCTTTTTATCAATACTTTTATAATATTTTTTAGTGCGGGTACATAGTGTGTAAATAGCATTTAGCAAATGAAGCTATTCTGTTAGTTTTTAGTTAAGTTTAGTTTTAGTTTTTAACATAGCCAATACCTCACCAAAAAAAATCCCAATGCATTCCTTATAACATGATAAAGACCTGAGGAGTTACATATGTACACATAACACCATTAGAGGGCATAAGAACCTTGTAGCTTTTTGCACAAAAAAACTAGCACACCAACTACAACAAAATCAGCCTATTTTAGAAGATACTTAGTATATAGACGACTCAAGTACCCCCTTTCTGAGACAAACTCAATTCGTGTATTTTCCAGATATGGTTGTTTTTTGGTTTAGAAGATACTTAGTACATAGACGACTCAAGTACCCCCTTTCTGAGACAAACTCAATTCGTGTATTTTCCAGGTATGGTTGTTTTTTGGTTTAGAAGATACTTAGTACATAGACGACTCAAGTACCCCCTTTCTGAGACAAACTCAATTCGTGTATTTTCCAGGTATGGTTGTTTTTTGGTTTAGAAGATACTTAGTACATAGACGACTCAAGTACCCCCTTTCTGAGACAAACTCAATTCGTGTATTTTCCAGGTATGGTTGTTTTTTGGTTTAGAAGATACTTAGTACATAGACGACTCAAGTACCCCCTTTCTGAGACAAACTCAATTCGTGTATTTTCCAGGTATGGTTGTTTTTTGGTTTAGAAGATACTTAGTACATAGACGACTCAAGTACCCCCTTTCTGAGACAAACTCAATTCGTGTATTTTCCAGGTATGGTTGTTTTTTGGTTTAGAAGATACTTAGTATATAGACGACTCAAGTACCCCCTTTCTGAGACAAACTCAATTCGTGTATTTTCCAGATATGGTTGTTTTTTGGTTTAGAAGATACTTAGTACATAGACGACTCAAGTACCCCCTTTCTGAGACAAACTCAATTCGTGTATTTTCCAGGTATGGTTGTTTTTTGGTTTAGAAGATACTTAGTACATAGACGACTCAAGTACCCCCTTTCTGAGACAAACTCAATTCGTGTATTTTCCAGGTATGGTTGTTTTTTGGTTTAGAAGATACTTAGTATATAGACGACTCAAGTACCCCCTTTCTGAGACAAACTCAATTCGTGTATTTTCCAGATATGGTTGTTTTTTGGTTTAGAAGATACTTAGTACATAGACGACTCAAGTACCCCCTTTCTGAGACAAACTCAATTCGTGTATTTTCCAGATATGGTTGTTTTTTGGTTTAGAAGATACTTAGTACATAGACGACTCAAGTACCCCCTTTCTGAGACAAACTCAATTCGTGTATTTTCCAGATATGGTTGTTTTTTGGTTTAGAAGATACTTAGTACATAGACGACTCAAGTACCCCCTTTCTGAGACAAACTCAATTCGTGTATTTTCCAGATATGGTTGTTTTTTGGTTTAGAAGATACTTAGTACATAGACGACTCAAGTACCCCCTTTCTGAGACAAACTCAATTCGTGTATTTTCCAGGTATGGTTGTTTTTTGGTTTAGAAGATACTTAGTACATAGACGACTCAAGTACCCCCTTTCTGAGACAAACTCAATTCGTGTATTTTCCAGGTATGGTTGTTTTTTGGTTTAGAAGATACTTAGTACATAGACGACTCAAGTACCCCCTTTCTGAGACAAACTCAATTCGTGTATTTTCCAGGTATGGTTGTTTTTTGGTTTAGAAGATACTTAGTACATAGACGACTCAAGTACCCCCTTTCTGAGACAAACTCAATTCGTGTATGTTCCAGATATGGTTGTTTTTTGGTTTAGAAGATACTTAGTATATAGACGACTCAAGTACCCCCTTTCTGAGACAAACTCAATTCGTGTATTTTCCAGATATGGTTGTTTTTTGGTTTAGAAGATACTTAGTACATAGACGACTCAAGTACCCCCTTTCTGAGACAAACTCAATTCGTGTATTTTCCAGGTATGGTTGTTTTTTGGTTTAGAAGATACTTAGTATATAGACGACTCAAGTACCCCCTTTCTGAGACAAACTCAATTCGTGTATTTTCCAGATATGGTTGTTTTTTGGTTTAGAAGATACTTAGTACATAGACGACTCAAGTACCCCCTTTCTGAGACAAACTCAATTCGTGTATTTTCCAGATATGGTTGTTTTTTGGTTTAGAAGATACTTAGTACATAGACGACTCAAGTACCCCCTTTCTGAGACAAACTCAATTCGTGTATTTTCCAGGTATGGTTGTTTTTTGGTTTAGAAGATACTTAGTACATAGACGACTCAAGTACCCCCTTTCTGAGACAAACTCAATTCGTGTATTTTCCAGGTATGGTTGTTTTTTGGTTTAGAAGATACTTAGTACATAGACGACTCAAGTACCCCCTTTCTGAGACAAACTCAATTCGTGTATTTTCCAGGTATGGTTGTTTTTTGGTTTAGAAGATACTTAGTACATAGACGACTCAAGTACCCCCTTTCTGAGACAAACTCAATCCGTGTATTTTCCAGGTATGGTTGTTTTTTGGTTTAGAAGATACTTAGTATATAGACGACTCAAGTACCCCCTTTCTGAGACAAACTCAATTCGTGTATTTTCCAGATATGGTTGTTTTTTGGTTTAGAAGATACTTAGTACATAGACGACTCAAGTACCCCCTTTCTGAGACAAACTCAATTCGTGTATTTTCCAGGTATGGTTGTTTTTTGGTGTAGAAGATACTTAGTATATAGACGACTCAAGTACCCCCTTTCTGAGACAAACTCAATTCGTGTATTTTCCAGATATGGTTGTTTTTTGGTTTAGAAGATACTTAGTATATAGACGACTCAAGTACCCCCTTTCTGAGACAAACTCAATTCGTGTATTTTCCAGATATGGTTGTTTTTTGGTTTAGAAGATACTTAGTACATAGACGACTCAAGTACCCCCTTTCTGAGACAAACTCAATTCGTGTATTTTCCAGGTATGGTTGTTTTTTGGTTTAGAAGATACTTAGTATATAGACGACTCAAGTACCCCCTTTCTGAGACAAACTCAATTCGTGTATTTTCCAGATATGGTTGTTTTTTGGTTTAGAAGATACTTAGTATATAGACGACTCAAGTACCCCCTTTCTGAGACAAACTCAATTCGTGTATTTTCCAGATATGGTTGTTTTTTGGTTTAGAAGATACTTAGTACATAGACGACTCAAGTACCCCCTTTCGGAGACAAACTCAATTCGTGTATTTTCCAGATATGGTTGTTTTTTGGTTTAGAAGATACTTAGTACATAGACGACTCAAGTACCCCCTTTCGGAGACAAACTCAATTCGTGTATTTTCCAGGTATGGTTGTTTTTTGGTTTAGAAGATACTTAGTACATAGACGACTCAAGTACCCCCTTTCTGAGACAAACTCAATTCGTGTATTTTCCAGATATGGTTGTTTTTTGGTTTAGAAGATACTTAGTATATAGACGACTCAAGTACCCCCTTTCTGAGACAAACTCAATTCGTGTATTTTCCAGATATGGTTGTTTTTTGGTTTAGAAGATACTTAGTACATAGACGACTCAAGTACCCCCTTTCTGAGACAAACTCAATTCGTGTATTTTCCAGATATGGTTGTTTTTTGGTTTAGAAGAAAGAAGTTTTAGTGCTTCCTCGGGATTTGAACTCACGTCCTCCTGCATATGACTGAGCTAACATCGCCCCCCCCCCCATACAGGGGAAGGTGTTGTACCTTTGACCACTTTGCACAATTGAATTTTTTTTAGCTTGAATATTAAAGCTAAATTCATTTTTTTTAATTCATTGTAAATAGTATTCTATTGTTAATCATATTTAATTTTTTCAAGGTTCTAACTTTACATTTAATATTTTTTATTAATTTTTAAAAAAATAATAGTACAGTGGTCAAAGGTACAACATGTAGTTGTACCTTTGACCATGGGGTGTTGTACCTCTGACCACGTAAAAACAACACAGCAGTGCGGAAAAAAATTTTATTCGGTAATATTGTAATTAATTGTAAGTTTAATAAATACAGGACAAGGATGTAAGCATAGTAAAAAAGCTATCATTGATATTATGTTATGCTTAATATGCTGAAAAATCCAGTCCAATCGATAAACGTTTTAACCGTCAAGCAGATCCACTAGCAATAGTAGGGTATGGAAGTTTAGCCACAATGTCTTCAACATCAATATCATACAAATTTTCATCTTCTCTCGTAAACTTGTCACTTAAAGTTTGTTTTTTCAAATATTGGATCTTAAACATTGGACATTTAATACCACAGATGTCTGGAACTAACTATGTAATAGTCTTTTTACTTTTATTTTTAACAAGTATAAAATTTCTATTTTCCAAATCATATTTTTCAAATTGTTGCTGGTCATCGACTTAACTCACGACATTTATCAGACAGATCAACGTCATTTTCTCCTGAAGAAATTTCCGTGTCAGTATCAGAATCTGAACTGTCATTAGAATAATTTTCTTTTTATTTACCACTTTTTTAGGAAGGGGTTTTATTTGTATGTGGTGTCTTAGGTGTAGGGTGGTGCTTTCGTTTTGTTTTGTTTTTTTTTTCACCATCAATAATTAGCTTCTTAGGAATATCCGTCAGGATACGAGGTTTCCCTTTAGGCCAGCCCCTATTTGATATTTTCCTTGCCTCCGCTTTTCGATGAGGTCTTACAACTTCAAGTGGAACGATAAGAGGCGATAGGTTCGAACAGCTACACTGAGGATTAATAAAGTTTGTTTGAACTTATTTAATTTGTTATTTTTAAAATTCTTTGAACAATTGAAACAACCAATATTAAGTATTTTTTTAAAAATATGTGGCAGAACTAGTCGTGGTCAGAGGTACAACACCTTGGTAGTGCAAATTAAAAAGCATGCTAATACATTTAAGATAAATCAATTTCAGGACCTACATCATGTTTCTTATTGTAATAGCTACTTTGTCAAATGATTTCCATCTAAAAAGACTTAACACAAAAAAATATTATGAGGCAAAACGTCATCAATAAATAACTTACATTTTTATGATAGAAGTGGATAAGTATTTTTTGCAAGAATCCTCTTTGACTTGAATAATCCAAAGTAGGTTACACAAGCCCTCTAGTGAAGGAGCTAAACACAAATTACACCAAAATTTATAAAATGTTGCTACGTGCCGCCACAGCCTCGGTGGTCAAAGGTACAAGACGGTCAGAGGTACAACACCTTCCCCTATATATATATATATATATATATATATATATATATATATATATATATATATATATATAAATTTCAGGAGATGTAATCAAGGTGGTAAATGTGCCCAAAAAGTTTAAGAAACTCTGTTATAAGACATTTATACCGCATATGCTTGGGTACGTAAGTTGACCACTAGTAAAAGTTATTGAACATTTTCTTAAAATTTCATTTTACCAAGTTTAAATGATCTTCGATAAACTGTTCAATATATATATATATATATATATATATATATATATATATATATATATATATACTTCTAAGGATAATTTTAATTGGCCCATCATAGGTCGATAAAAATTGGGAGAACATTTTCTATATATTTTACACACACACACACATATATATATATATATATATATATATATATATATATATATATATATATATATATATGATTGATTGGTGAGACGGCTTCTCTCTCCAGCGGTGTTCTTTCTCTCCTTTCTGCAATATTTCGCCGGTTTCCTCTCCGGCATCGTCAGGCTGACTTCATCCATCCTTGATGGTTGGCAAGGGAAAAACCATCAAGGGGGAAAAACCCATCCCTTCCCTTGCCAACCATCAAGGATGGATGAAGTCAGCCTGACGAAGCCGGAGAGGAAACCGGCGAAATATTGCAGAAAGGAGAGAAAGAACACCGCTGGAGAGAGAAACCGTCTCACCAATCAATCATTTCAACCCCAGCGAAGTATCTTAAAACAAAACACACACACACACATATATATATATATATATATATATATATATATATATATATATATATATGGGTCTTTTTGCGAAGACCACATCCAGTTACTTTTGAAGTAGCAGTAGTGATTGTATCAGTGATTGAGCGCATGCGCATCACTCCTTTGCCTTCCTATTGGAGGATTCGGATGACCAATTGCTTTGGTTTTTGCTGGGAGTAAAGTAACTTTCAATGGGAATTAGCTTTTGTTTATGAAAAAGATCTGTTTATGTTAGTAAGAAAAATGAGTTTTACAATTAGTTCACGATTTTCCTGACAAAGAAAAAGGGATTGGTTTCTTACTCGGTAAAATTAATGGAATTCTATTAATTTTAGCGAGTTGGATAGACTAGAGTCGCTAAAATTAATGTAATTCTATTAATTGTAAGTTGGATTGACTAGGGTTTTGATATCTTCTTGAGCGAGCGGAGCGTAGCGTAGCGAGCGGAAACGCCTAGCATGTAATGCCTAATAAATGTAAAATATCCAAAAAAGAGAGAGAAAAGGAATAAAATATGTTTGTTCACAAATAACGTTGTTTGTTATCCTTCATAACCTGGAAAGCAGTCAACTTTAATGCTGAATAACTTATTTCATAGTTGAGAGAATTGATTTTGATCATATTAACCTTTTTATTAATAAATATTGCTTGCCATTATCTAATATGAAATGTAACCGTAGATAACGAGTCAAGAAGTAGTAGATAACCAGCAAAGAACCTATAAGCTTATCAGCGAGTACGAATAACTGTTATAAATCACTACTGCTACTTCAAAAGTAACTGGATGTGGTCTTCGCAAAAAGACCATATATATATATATATATATATATATATATATATTATAAAATTTTGAAGTGGGCATTTTCGGTATTTAGTAGTAGAATCGATGAGAATTTGAAGAAATTTGTCAAAAATTCTTTATAAAGGTACAACATTCGGAAAGTACTAAAACTAGTATAACCCATGGGAATATCTAAACATGAACCTGCAGAAATATCTGAATGTTTTATCGGGAGTGTTTCCGATGTTATTACCTTCTTCAGACCCGGCCGGCCATAACCTAAGGTAATAGAATTGTAAATTCCTCATGACCTATTTAGTCAGCAGGTGCGCCCAGCAGTCTACTTTCTATTTTAAATATGGCCGAACATATCCCGATGTGACAACGCTCCGGGCTTTCAGCATCCCAAAATACAGAGAAATTATTATTTTATAATGTGGTGTAGATAGTTAGCCGTCGTGGCGATAAGCAATCAGGGAATAGTTGGGATTCGGCTAAGAAAAATCAATAATTTTTTTTATAAGTTGGCCTCATTCTTCTGCATATGCTTTATTACAATTAGTTCGGCCAATACTGGTATACATTATATATGGTTTCATTTATCTCTTATTATACTGTTAGTAGTTTTAGTTTTATTTTGGTACGTCCATGATAATTTTCCTAGCTCCATGCAAGCATTTTTAATCGCATTAGGAATAATTGGGTTATAGGGGTCTCCCGTGGTCTAGTGGCTAGCGCGCTAGATTCATAAGCGGGAGATGGTGGGGTCGATCCCCACCGGCGACAGGTATTTTCTCATCTCAGGGCTCGCTGAGAAAATTTCTGGCTGCACCCTGGACGTCGGCGCTAATGGCCACGATTTGTCGATGCGCCGTAAAAAATTGGGTTATACCGGACTTTGTGATAGTTAGTTGCACAGATTAGATTTTAGTTTATTTGATGATCATAAATATTGGAAACATTTTTATATCTCTGTTATTGAGCATTTTATATATACATGGCCTTTCGCCAATTAAATATATTGAGAACAAAGGGTCACAATTGTTTGATGAAACGAAAATTTTCACTAATCTATGTATCTATATGAACAATGAATGAAGAAAGAAAAACTTTAACACTATTTGTCACTTAAAAATGACAGATATGTTACTTTATAGAAAAAAAACTGGTAGTGAAGTTCTCGATCAAGTAATATATCAAAATTTCGACGCGCAGGAACGCGTTTCTGTTCTTATCCCAAGAGTAATTTGGAAAGCTGGATACAGAAACAATTAATACTTTCAATAAGAACACCAAAAAAACTCCAGGTCTCCACCTAAAAAACTAATATTTTTTACGGTTTCGATGATATTTACCTGATTAGAGTTTCTTCGGGTGGTGATTTTCAATCTGCTATTATTTATGACGTGAAAAAATGTATAATGCTAGTTTACTTCAAACGTAAGCATATTTAAGAATTTATTTGACGAAATATAAATTAAACGATTGTATTTTTTCATTAGTTTACTTTCTAAAACAAATGAATTGGCGAAAGAATCATGTTTATATCATTTTCTGAACTCGATATATAAAATAAAGCATTTTAAACTGATTTTATTTTCACTCGGACACGTGTCGACTATTTTTCGACGTAGAATCACCAGGAAAAAAATGCACCAAATCGGTGACCCCACCACTGTCTACTCTCCTAGTTTGAATATTTGAAAATTACTTTGGGAGGGTTGTTTAACCCCTTAAACGCGCGATTGGGCCGATATAAAAAAAATACGTATCGATTATTTCCACGTGGTTATTAAATATACAAAGGTTCATAAAAATCGGCTCCGGACACTTGGGGATGTTCCCTTGTAAGTGAACCTCTGCTACTTTCCTTAGTTCATATTAAACCAATTGAAATCAACGGTAATCCTATTTTATATCAGGACTTCGATAGCGACGATGAGAACCTTGCTCTTCCATTGAAACTTCATGTTTTGCCTGTCTCCTGAGCTGAGCCTACGCAAGTACTCAAATATTTTCGCCCGTGGGCCTACAGGTGCGGCCGATACACGCCCTGAGTCCAACAAGACACAGACAGCTACACGGGGCTGAGCTAGGAGCGTGAGATAGGATGTCACTGACTGACCTTCTCCTGATAACCATAATGAGATCAGAACTAGTCTAGGCCAGGAGGATCACTCCATTGTCTCGTCGCTGCGTGCGTTGTCTGTGTCTAGGAAGGTCATTTCGGACATGCATGCAATATTTTGTATTTGTTTTATTAACAGTTAATTTCAACCAATGTTGGGCAAAACTAAAAACTATAGTTAACTACATTCACGTTTTAGAAACAACTAAATCTAAACTAAAAATTGTAACCTATAAAAAAACTAAATCGAAACTAAAAATTGTAACCTATAAAAAAACTAAAACTAAAATTAAATTAATCAATGGATATTAGTCGAACCAAAACTAAAACTAAATCATTGGGAATTGATTAAAAACTGAATTGAAGCTTTTTTTTTTAGTTTTACAAAAATAACGTGAATTAATGTAAATCATATATTATTTCCATAATTAAGTAAACTAATAGAACTTGTATTTCTGAAATTGTAGTTGTAAGTTCTATCTTCATTTTTCTCCATAATAGTTCATTAATAAACACTCTTTGTTTAAACAAAAATACATACATACCTATTTTTTTACCCTTATTCGGAATCAAAGTATGCAATAAACTAATGAGTGAATTAAAAACTACAACTAAACTCACATCATAAATTAAGGTCAGTCCAAAATACTCCAACAAAGTCCAATTTTATGAAATGAAAATCATTTTTCTTAATTACCATGATTAATAATTTTACAAACCTAAAGCTAAACTAAAACTAATAATATATCGTGAGTTTATTTTTAGCTAGAATGAATTAACATTAGTTTAGTAAACTAAAACTTTTTTATCTTTTTTTTAATTAATTTTTTTACGGCGCATCGACATCTAGGCCATTAGCGCCGACATCCAGGGTGCAGTGAGGAATTTTCCCAACGAGCCGTGGGATGACCAAATTCATGCCGCCGCACAATGGTCAAAAAGCGCTCAAATCTTAATTTTCTTCGAACCCATTCGCCTTAAATATATGTTAAATACCTCGTGAGAGTGCCATTTCTTGAGTTTTAGGCCCCCACCGTTGATTGCAGGACGGTGGTTAATCATTGAAGTACTAGAAAAGATGAAAATTTCCCAAATCCTCATGTACCAAAATCGTTCCTTCAACTTTAATTGTTCAGACCGATAAGGTTGACGCATGTTTTTTTTTTGTTTTATTGGGATGTTCGAAGGACAAAAAAACATTCTTTTATTTTTCGAATCGTCTAAAAAAGTAAAAAAAAAAAAAAAAAAAAAAAAAAAAAAATACACGTATCAGATTCCCTTTTGCCACATAGCTTTTGCGTCTCTCGGATTTCAGGCTTAAATATTCCGTGGACATGTATAGAAAGACCTCAGGCCGAAATTAGCTGCATAAACCTGCCTACTTCGGTGCAAGAGCTGGACGAATTCGGTAAATGACAAACAGACAGACGCACGTTACCTCTATGTAAACATTGGAATCAAATCGAAGTCGGATTTGTTTAAGCAGTATTCAAGTCAGTGTTGAGTGGAAAAGATGTCTGAGGTGATCCGAGTGAAAATTCGTGTCCCATATTGTTGAATTTAAACGACAAAATTGTGCTTTCGGTATGCAAGTATTTGACAGATCAATTTCCAATTGCCGATGAGCATATTTCGTTGCTCCAACGGAAATTATCTCAAACTGTTGTGCTGAAATTAAAAAGGGGATGAGATAGGAGCAGATGTATTTTTAAAAGAAAGAAATTGGTTTTGGCGCGATGTATGTTTTTTTGCAATGGGCTCCACCGTCACCACAGCCCAGCAAGTGCATTTGAGAGGCGGGACCGACCGCAAATAGATTTTTCATGTGAGCGATTTATCAATACCTTTGTTGTGGTTATAATACCCGTAAGTGTGCACAATTTCAGTTTCTAACTCAACTACGCTTTTTGACGGTTTTTGACCACTGTGCGTCGGTGGGGATCGAACCTATCATCTCCCACATATGAATCTAAGGCATTAGCCACTAGACCACATGCAGACCCCCTCAGGCTATTAAACGACAACAATATAAATAAATTAAAATCAGATTAAATGTTAAAATAAACAGTAATAGTCTTAAGTTATTTTTTTTTTTTTTTTTATTTATTTATGAGCATCCATGCGCATCTAAGGCGTTTCGCTCCAAACAGTTATTGCATATATACATCTAAAAACAAATGGTATACATCCAAATATATATACACATACATTATACATCTATAAACAAATTATATGTAGAAATGACATTATATTCACATCTAAAAACGAATAATATATACAAATGACAATATATACACATCTAAACATCTAAAGACAAATGGTACACATATATACATTTAAAAACAAACAATACGTATATATATATATATATATATATATATATATATATATATATATATCTATAAACAAATGGTATTATTTATATACATCTGGTTGATCAATCGGATTACACAATTAGACATAGTTACTAATTCATTAATTACATGTTATCGTTCTTTACAGTTTACCAAGTGGCGTAATATCTTCCTTATGTTTTTTATTGCAATTGTTTGAATATAGTATTGAGATGGGGTAAAAAAAAAAAAAAAAAAAAAAAAAAAAAAAAAAAAAAAAAAAAAAAAAAAAAAAAAAAGGGGGGGGGGGGGGTGAAAGTGTTAAATTTTTCCATACATATTAATAGTTTTGAGGTGTGTAAGGATTGTTGGTATGTGTGGACTGCTGTTAGTAAGTAATTCGGTCATGTCATACGGTAAGTCTAGATTTTGACGTTGTCGGCATTCTGTTAGTATGTGTTTTACGGTTAGTTCGGTGTTACAGATTTTACATGTAGGCTTTTCTTTTTTAGTCATTAAGTACTCGTGTGTTATTCGTGTATGCCCAATTCTGAGTAAGTCGTGTTAAGTTATGAGTAAGTCTTAAGTAAAAATACATATCTTTCATTTGACCTAATAGATATCTGGTTTCCGTAGGATCCGAACACAATTAAAGAAACATGCGTAATATCCTAGACACTTATAAAACTCCTGCACAAAATAAGAGATCTCGATAAAATGAGAAATTCAGGATATAGTACAATATATATATATAGTCTGAATATATACATCCACGGGACCTCACTGCAGTTTTTTTTTTTTTTATTTATTTATTTTTTTTTTTTTTTGGTGCCTCAACTGCTTTGGTCAATGGCATCTCCTCCCTGGAGTTCTCAAAATTATTGCACAAATTAGGAATTCTAGCTTCATTTATAATTCAAATAATAATATATTCAATTCTGTATAAAAAGGGGTATATTTATGCCTATTCTATACAATTTAATATAAAAAAAATATACTCCTATAAGCCAAAAATTGCAAATTCAATAATTTCCTTTTTGTTTCTTTGTTTCAGGTATGTTTCATTCAATTCAAAATTTACAGACATTTATAGTAAGTATAGACATTATCTCAATAATTGACATATTACTTAAAACAATAAACTACAATCATAGCTGGATTTACTCCCGAAATCTACTATATATATATATATATATATATATATATATATATATATATATATATATATATTTGTCAAATGCCACCCATTCACTCACTGACCTATTATCGCCCAGCCCAAACCACTTGACAAATTTGAAATTTTGCATGGACACTCCCATTAGGACTTAAACACTCGCTAAGAACGTTTTTTAGACAGGTCAGCTGTTACCGTACTGTATCTATTTCATTTTTCTATTAGCGGTTCATTTGAAACATGATGACAGACCATGAATTACTAGAAATAAACTGTGATTTTGTCCCTCATAGAGTTTGCGCTATACCTTGTGATGGTCCAGCCGAGGAAATAATATCCCGAACCCTTGCACAGCCTCCTTACCCATCAGCATCCCAAGTCAGAACACTTCTTGGTAATGCTCGTAAATATAATGGATCCAAACGAAATTTAAATTTTAACGTCCATTTCTTATTTTAACCTGTAGTGGTTAAACTGCTGTTACTGCTAACCTATAGATAACGAGTTATCTCTAGGTTACCTGTTTTTTGACACTGGTCCGAAGCGCCCCAATGTCAAGAAACATTATACTTTGATTACTTATCAATTGATGAAATACTTATAGTATGACGGGAAGCGTGCTATAATAAACTGCACAAAATTATGTAGTAGCGTTAATTTTGATGATACATTATTTAACGCAATAAAACAACTAGTTATCTGCCGTGACGAAGCACGGGTACTCAGCTAGTTAATAATAAATCTAATAAATTCACGGATAGGTATTACCCAACATTGTGATTTTTGCTCATGTGCTAGATAAAGGCCAAAATGTTGCCAAAAATAACTCATTCTTATTTGAAAATGTATTGATTATTCTGAAAGAATTTTGCCCAACACTGTACCACAGTTCCAGCGACCCCCCCCCCCCCTTGATGTGTTTATTCTAGACAGGGGGCTTATAATTGATTTACCTTTCGAGTCAATAACCTTTCCTGGTTGGTGAATAACAACACAGCCTGGTATGAACCTCGGACCGGAAGTTATAATCACTTCTGGGTTGAATGTTTTCCATGAAAAGGTTCTCTTTATAACTTGATTTCTTTGTGGTGAAGAAGACTGTCCTAGGGTTTCTTGAGTATTTTTCAAAAATACTCATTGATGCTTTTTACAGAATAACATGACGTATCGTAATTTGTTTAATATTATTCAAACGTTCTTTTAGCGCGGTTCCTCCCTTTGAAGAGAGAGGAACCGCGCTTATGAGGTTGACCTTATGACGCAATCCGGAAGTGCCTAATAGAACGTACAACATTTCAGAAATCATAGAAAATAACGATGGTTCAACAAATGTTTATATATTTGTCTATTCGCTCTCCCACCGGCTCAAAAGTGGTCTGATTTTGATGAAATATGGTACAAAAAACTTTCGTCTAATTTGAAAGGTTAAAGTTCGTTAACCCGACCACAGGAACACGGTTTTTGAGCGATATTCGCGAAAAATATCGTAACACATACGTTTTCGAGTTCTTATGCTTATAGCTACTCTTTTTTTTAAGTTTCTTAACGTAGAAAAACGAATGAAACCAGTTTTAAGGCAATATCTGTAACTGTTTTCGGAAAAATAGTTTTTGTATCTAATTTTCGGTTTGGGTATTTAGAATAATGGGATTCATTTGAAATATTTTCTACATGTTACAAATTCATCTGATGTATAAATTTTCGTTGCGTCATGAACATTTTTAGAATCAACGTATATTTTTTTTTTTTTTTTTTTTTTTTTTTTTTTTTTTTTTTTTTACGGCACATCTACATCTAGGTCATTAGCGCCGACATCCAGGGTGTAGCGAGGAATTTCACCAGCGAGCCGTGGGATGATAAAATTCCTGCCGTAGGTTGGGAATCGAACCCACCATCTCCCGCTTATGAATCCAAGGCGCTAGCCACTAGACTACGGGAGACTCCTCCGTAATTATTGTTTGTAGTTATGATTCTGTCAACGTAAAAATACATGTACTTAGAAAGTATGATATAAAAGTATATCTATATAAATTTTAAGAGGAGTACACTAATTTCTTCTTCATGTTTGGCACGTTTTCAAGGGTGCAATCTCAATTGCTTACTTTCCACGATATTTCGCAAAAGTTTATATGTCCTAATTAAATAGTTATTAATAATTACCGTCGAATATGAAGGCCCACCAGCGAGCCGTGGGATGATAAAATTCCTGCCGGAGGTTGGGAATCGAACCCACCATCTCCCGCTTATGAATCCAAGGCGCTAGCCATTAGACCACGGGAGACCCCATCAACGTATATTTTCCTTAATTTAAAAAAAAAAAAAAAAAAAAAAAAAAAAATGTAGTCTTTCACCAGAATTCGTTATTTGATTTTTTAAGGTATTCTGGATATGGCCGTGTTGACTTGCTAACGAATCAAAAGCTCTCTAAAGTCACAACGAAAAAAGCTCTGAAGAAATTTTCGATAGCACGGTCACATTTAGAGAAATATGTGCTAATGTAAACTCGTTTGTCTGTTATTAGACAGAGACATTATTTTTTAATTATTTGTTTTTTTTTAGCACTTTCCTCCGAAGGAAAGTAGCTATTGAGGTTGGACTCATGACGGAATTTTTGAAAAATTTCTTCAAATCTTTATCGATCCTACCTAGTAGACACCGAAAATGACCCCCGTTAAAATTTATATATATATATATATATATATATATATATATATATATATATATGC
This sequence comes from Gonocerus acuteangulatus, assembly GCA_946811695.1. NCBI lineage: Eukaryota > Metazoa > Arthropoda > Insecta > Hemiptera > Coreidae > Gonocerus > Gonocerus acuteangulatus. Next base: position 18,297,792 of record OX328131.1, on the reverse strand, counting down.
ATATATATATATATATATATATATATATATATATATAGATATATATATATATATATATATATGTCTGTTAACACGATAGCGGCCAGAGTTTTTGTTTTTTCGTCACGAAACTTGGTATATAGCATTCAATTAGCAAACGATTGAACGAGTTCGTTAACCACCAAAGTCGGTCCACCGGAAGGGGGGGTTTACCCCGAACCCAAAACACTTATTTGACTATGTCAGCCTTAATATTTGTTATATTTCAACGAAACTTGGTATTCGTAGTGTTAATAAAGAGAGAAAAATGAGATATAAAAATGAACTAAATCGGTTCATTAGAAGGGGGGGTTTACTCTGGACCCACAATACCAATTGTGAACGGCTGGTCGCCACTACCAGCCGTTATTTTTGGTATATTTCGACGAAACTCGGTATTCGTAGTGCTAATCCACAGGTAAATATGTGTTGTAAAAATAAACGAAATCGGTTCATTAGGAGGGGGGGTTTACTCCGGACCCACAATACCAATTCGCCACTACCAGCCGTGATTTTTAGTATATTTCGACGAAACTCGGTATTCGTAGTGGTAATCTACAGGTAAATATGTGTTGTAAAAATAAACTAAATCGGTTCATTAGAAGGGGGGTTTACTCCGGACCCAAATTCCTAGTATACTCATACCGGTCGTAATTTCTGCTGTATTGTAACGAAACGCGGTGTACGTCGTGGGTAACTCATGAGAAAGAAGTGTTGTAAAAATGAGCTGAATCGGTCAATCGGAAAGGGGGGGTTTAATTTGTAATATATTTGAAGATAGAAAAGCCGGCAGACGTAGGTTCACAAAGCCACCGCAAGGAGCGCTTTCTACCACTAGAGGGACTGTATCCTGTTCCTGCGTTAGATCAAAATTCGATAATATGAGGATTTTTGTATTTATTATGTAGTGTAGTAGGTACCATGTGTAAACATAACTCTGGAAGCAAATTAATAATTGATCAGTTACTCATTACAAAATGAGAACTATTCACGTTTTTATTTTATTTATGTAGGATATTTTAAGCAAATTGTTCTGGAAAGCAGTCTACACTAACCAAATTCTGAGGAAAGTGCTTAGTTATGCAGCTCCTGCGTGACGGACTTTAATTATTTGATTTTTGGGCAAGGAAAATTCAAACAGGGCACGTTGCCTATTAAAATAGAGGTAACCATAGCTTTTATAGCGATAAAAATCTTTAAATCAGTATAAATCAATATGAATCGGGTCCTTACACCGAACCACTAATAAATTCCTAATCTGCTACTCATTATGGATCGATGACCGAAATTCCCAATGAGACTTCCGATTCAGTGTTCTAGCTCAGAGCTTAGTTGGTTCTGATCTCCCAAATATTCTGGACCTAGTGTTCAGGAGTCCGGTTCTGTAGTTCTTCAAGGACTTAGTGTTCCGACTCAGTGTTCCGAGGTTCATTTCTCTAGTTAATGATAGACTCAAAGTTCAGTGATTGAGTTCTCTAGATTTTCAAGGACCTTGTGTTCCGACAAGGCGTTCAGTGTTTCAGTTCTCTTGTTGATCATGTACTCAGTGTTCCGAATAAGCGTTTAGTGATTCAGTTCTCTAGTTCCTCAAGGACCTTCTGTTCCGAATAGGCGTTCAGTATTTCAGTTCTCTAGTTGATCTTGTACTCAGTGTTCCGACTCAACGTTCACTGTTTCAGTACTCTAGTTCATCATGGAAAGAGTTTTCCGACTCAACGTTCAGTGATTCAGCTCTCTAGTTCATCATGGACAGAGTGTTCCGACTCAGCGTTCAGCGTTTCAGTTCTCTAGTTGATCATTGACTCAGTGTTCAGACTCGGCTTTCAGTTCTCTAGTTGATCATTGACTCAGAGTTCAGACTCAACTTTCAGCGTTCCAGTTCATTACTTGTTCATTGACTCAGTGTTCTGACTTAACGTTTAGTGATTCAGTTCTCTAGTTCTTCAAGGATCTAGTATTTGGTCTCAGCGTCCAGTGTTTCAGTTCTCTAGTTGATCATGGACTCAGTATTCCCATTCAGCGACCAGCAGTTCAGGTCTCCGGTTGATAATGGACTTAGTGTTCCGACTCAACGTTCAGTGATTCACTTCTCTAATTCTTCAAGGACTTATTGTTCCGACTCCGCGTTCAGTGTATCAGTTCTCTAGTTGATCATGGACTCAGTGTTCTGATTAAGCGACCTGTAGTTCTGGTCTCCCGTTGGCGATGGACTCAGTGTTCCGACTCAACGTTCAGTGATTCAGTTCTCTAGTTCTTCATGACCTCAGCGTTCCTTTTCAGCGCTTGATAGTTCAGACGTCACGCTCTTCGTGTTCCTACTCAGTGTTCAGTTGCTGACCTGCTCCTCATGGAACGCTGCTTCACAAGTTGTTGTCCGACCTTCACCCAGTGCATTCTGCCGGTTCTCTCCTTCATATTCGACGGTAATTATTAATAACTATTTAATTAGGACATATAAACTTTTGCGAAATATCGTGGAAAGTAAGCAATTGAGATTGCACCCTTGAAAACGTGCCAAACATGAAGGAGAAATTAGTGTACTCCTCTTAAAATTTATATAGATATACTTTTACATCATACTTTCTAAGTACATGTACGTTTACGTTGACAGAATCATAACTACAAACAATAATTACGGAGGAGTCTCCCGTAGTCTAGTGGCTAGCGCCTTGGATTCATAAGTGGGAGATGGTGGGTTCGATTCCCACCTCCGGCAGGAATTTTCTCATCTCAGGGCTCGCTGGGAAAATTCCTCGCTGCACCCTGGATGTCGGCGCTAATGAACTAGATGTAGATGCGCCGTAAAAAAAAAAAAAAAAAAAATTACGGACACCCCAATCATTGTAATTTGAGTTGCCCCGAAGATATTCTCGAAAATTTTGACTTGCCCCCTCTCAACATCCAAGAATAGCTAAATTTTACAGATACGCCCTGGACTATTCGGCATGTACCTATAATAATATTACATTACATTTAGAGAATTATTTTTATTTTATTTTTTAATAAATGTTTATTTAAAATCTGTACAATTTATACATTACAATGATTAATTGTGCTCGTCTTATATACATGCCAGTGAATAGAATTTGAAAGGAGCCAATCATTATTGGCACTTCCTAATATATGCTTACATTCATATTTTCGCAGGTTTTTAACCGCTGTTAGGATAGCTGGTCACGGAGCCAAAGTCTCTTAAGCCACTTGGGTAGGTCTTTAGGATGGGTCCGAGTGGAAAGGGATTGACCTCTAGGATTTGGGTGGGATGACAATTTGGAATGAAAGGTTAGAAATCGGGATTTTGCGACATCGTTTACGAAGGGGATTTTGTAGTGTTTGGTTGGAGATATAAAAGGTATCATTGACTATTCTACGAAGGACATTGGATTAGAATGCTTGTATTCGTTGTATGTTTGAGTGTTTTGCTGTTCTCCATAATTCAAGTCAATAAGTCCAAATAGGTATGATTATAGTTTTGTATATAGTGAGTTTGTTCTGTGTCTCGTAGACTTATACCGTTAATATATCGAAATCTTCGTCCTAAATTGTAACTTTAAATACTATTTATTTAGAAAACCAATGCCGAAAATGCCAAGGTTGATGGTAGAAATGTACTTGTGAACAGCGAGCTCTGGTGAAAGACAATTGACTGAACGATACTGATAAGGCTATTGATAACAGCACAGCTGACGTGCCTATCTGTGAAGCACCCTCCTCAATTCAATGCCCCTCCCCCCCCCCCCCCCCCTATCATGCTTTCCTCAATGCTCTCTGTCTTCATAATCGATTCCTATTTTTATTTCTATGGTTCTCATTAATGATGGTGTCTGATATATTACAACACCTTTAATTATTTTTTGGAATTTTCCAATATAACTTCTAACACTTGCAGAAAGAATGTAGCACCCAGTCAAAATGTATATGTAAATATATATATATATATATATATATATATATATATATATATATATATATATATATACTAGCTGTAACCCGGCGTGCCATGCTGCACCTACATCCTAGAAAAGCAAAAATAAATCAAACAAGTAATATTAAAATCTAATTGCGCAAATCTGTTCAGGTTTACAGGATCGAACCCTTGACCTCCGAACTGTATGTCCTAGACGATTTTGACATAGCCTATGACACTCCCCTTATCAAGACCTACCTGTTCGCCAAGTTTGGTCAAAATCGGTCTAACGGTGTGAATTTTTGTAAGGAACAAATATATAGACAGACAACTGATAGACGATTTTGACCAAGCCCATGACACTCCCCGTATTAAGACCTACATGTTTGTTCAGTTTGGTCAAAATGCGTCAAAAGGAGTGGATGTGTATAAGGAACAAACACACAGACAGACAGCTGGTAGACGTTTTTGACCTAGCCTAGTGCACTCCCCGTATCAAGATCTACCTGTATACACAGTAACGTCAAAATCGATCAGATTCGAAGAAATTTTTCAAAAATTCCGTCATGAGTGCAACCTCAATAGCTACTTTCCTTCGGCTATTATACAGAAAAAACTCTTCATCCTAACATTAAACTTGCACAATTTAATTATACTCTTAGGGCGGAGATGACCAAGTAGTTTTCTGTCCTTAAACTACCAACCCAACCCAACCCTTCGGAGGCAAGTGCTAAAACTAAGTCGTCGCCTACATATGAAATATAATTACGTCTATATTTTTATATTTAATTGTTTGTCAAAATTCGTTATCCTTTTATAGGTTCCATTCATCTATTGTAAAGTCTAAGATACTATGGAATTTACCTTTACCAAATACTTGAAATCAGTAAATTATTTTAAAGTAATCCACCCATTAAAAACCTATGTGATAGACAATTTATACGTTTAAGTTTATCCCGAGAAAAGGAATATAATTTGGAAAAATTAATTTTTTTATTTTTTATTTTATGTTTTTACTAAACCCAAACATTGATTCCATTCGGAAGAAATAATAACGTTAACCGATGTTTATAAGTAAACCTTCATTTTCAAATTTTTAACCCCAGTTTTGTGTCAATTATTTACTTAAACTTTTTTTTCTATTTTTTCTCATTTTTTTTTTGGCTGAATTTAAGGCGTGTCAACCGTTAGGGTCATTAACGCCAGTAACTTATTTTTTTACTTAACATTTAACTATTATGTACAAAGACGTGTTTGAATTGGCATGTACGGCAACAACCAACTTTTTGGAAACAGATTTTTTTTTTTTTATATATGTATATTTTCCATCCGCCTTGTATAAGTGGTTTTATTAATAATAATGTAAGAGTTTAATAGTATTATTCCATCAGAGGCCTCTTAAAAATATGTTTTATTAATAATAATGTAAGAGTTTAATAGTATTATTCCTTCAGAGGCCTCTTAAAAATATGTTTTATTAATAATAATGTAAGAGTTTAATAGTATTATTCCTTCAGAGGCCTCTTAAAAATATGTTTTATTAATAATAATGTAAGAGTTTAATAGTATTATTCCTTCAGAGGCCTCTTAAAAATATGTTTTATTAATAATAATGTAAGAGTTTAATAGTATTATTCCTTCAGAGGCCTCTTAAAAATATGTTTTATTAATAATAATGTAAGAGTTTAATAGTATTATTCCTTCAGAGGCCTCTTAAAAATATGTTTTATTAATAATAATGTAAGAGTTTAATAGTATTATTCCTTCAGAGGCCTCTTAAAAATATGTTTTGAAGACGAATTACTTCATTTATTTATTTATTTTGTTTAACGATGCACCACTTTAGGGTGAATTGCATCGAGTAACTTTGTAGCTATATGCTGTTCATAGATATGTTGTTATCCTACGCCAGTTAAGTATACTGTATTACTATTTACATATTAAAAAAAAATAATAATAAAAAAAAATATAATAAATAGAAAAAAAAATAATTCAACAATTGAAATATGAGATAAATGATAAAATTATTTAATCTACTATATATTTGTCAAATACCACTCACTCACTCACTCACTCACTCACTCACTCACTCATCTATCAACGCCCAGCCCAAACCGCTCGACAGAAAATTTTGAAATTTTGCATGGACACTCCCTATAGAACGTAGGCACTCGCTAAGAAAGGATTTTTTGATATTCGAATTTTTAAGCATTTTAGGGGGGTTTAAAGTTTGAGTTGGTTAGAGAAGGCAAGCCTAGGTAGCATGTGTTGCTAGGACGATAAAGAACAGCTGTTACCGTACATTATCTATTTCATAGTTTTATTTCTTATTGAGGTTAATTTCAACTATGATGGCAGATCTTGAATTACTAGAAATTAACTGTCCCTCATAGAGTTTTAATTGCGTTTCTTTTCTGCCTGTTCCTGTCAGATAGGCTTGCCATATTTTTGGAGAGTTTGGGGGGGAATAAAAAGAGTACAAATTATAAGCAAAATGGTTGGTGAGTTTTAAGCCTAGCAACAAACGGGAAGGGGGAATCCTAAACTGTTAGTCTACCCAAACCTTAAAAATAAGAATGGAACATTTTTTGCTACTTGATTTTCTTAAAAAAAATCTCTCAGCCAAATAGTAGTGTCTGGCAGCTGGCAGCGCTGTGTAGGTAGTTCCAGCGTAGTAAAAATGTTGATTGTATAAAAGTAACCGATTTAAAAAAGATTCTTATAAACATGAATTCATTACTTTTTACATCTTACAGCCTTTTCCGGGACATTGATAAAATCGGGCGGGACACCGAAACAATTGCAAAATACCGGGACAGTCCCAGTCAAATCGTGATGTATGGCATATCCTTAGGTTTTCCAGGTGAGGTAATAATATCCGGAACCCTTGCAATGCCTTCTCGCCTATATCCTTGGTAATACTCGTAAATATATTGGGTGTTACCAAATGACTTCTTGGAAACGTAGTAAACTTTTAAATTTTAACGCACATTGAATAAAATATAGTATGACGGGAACCGTGCTGTAATAAACTGCACAGAATTGTATAGTAACGTAATTTTAGTGAAACATTATTTAACGCAATAAAATAACTACTTATCTGCCGTGACGAAGCACGGGTATTCAGCTAGTCTACTATATATTTGTCAAATACCACTCACTCACTCACTCACTCACTCACTCACTCATCTATCAACGCCCAGCCCAAACCGCTCGACAGAAAATTTTGAAATTTTGCATGGACACTCCCTATATAACGTAGGCGCTCGCTAAGAAAGGATTTTTTGATATTCGTATTTTTAAGCATTTTTAGGGGGGTTTAAAGTTTGAGTTGGTTAGAGAAGGCAAGCCTAGGCAGCCTGCGTTGCTAGGACGATAAAGAACAGCTGTTACCTTACATTATCTATCTCATAGTATTATTTTTAATTGAGGTTAATTTCAACTATTATGGCAATCCTTGAATTACTAGAAATTAACTGTCCCTCATAGAGTTTTAATTGCGTTTCTTTTCTGCCTGTCCCCGTCAGATAGGCTTGCCATATTTTTGGAGAGTTAAACCGGGACACAATAATATGGGATGGGCATACCAGTGGGGGGGGGGGGAATAAAAAGAGTACAAATTATAAGAAAAATGGTTGGTGAGTTTTAAGCCTAGCAACTAACGGGAAGGGGGAATCCTAAACTGTTAGTCTACCCAAACCTTAAAAATAAGAACGGAACTTTTTTTGCTACTTGATTTTCTTAAAACAACCTCTCAGCCAAATAGTAGTGTCTGGCAGCTGGCAGCTCTGTGCAGGTAGTTCCAGCGTTTTACAGTTAGATTACTTCTCATTTCTTTGACACTGTGAGTAGTAAAAATATTAATTGTAGAAAAGTAACCGATTTAAAAAAGATTCTTATAAACATGAATTCATTACTTTTTACATCTTACAGCCTTTTCCGGGACATTGATAAAACTGGGCGGGACACCGAAACAGTTGCAAAATACCGGGACAGTCCCGGTCAAACCGTGATGTATGGCATATCCTTAGGTTTTCCAGGCGAGGTAATAATATCCGGAACCCTTGCACAGCCTCCTCGCCTATAACCTTGGTAATACTCGTAAATATATTGGGTGTTACCATATGACTTCTTTGAAACATAAACTTTTAAATTTTAACGCCCATTGAATAAAATATAGTATGACGGGAACCGTGCTGTAATGAACTGCACAGAATTGTACAGTAACGTAATTTTGTTGATACATTATTTAACGCAATAAAATAACTACTTATCTGCCGTGACGAAGCACGGGTATTCAGCTAGTTTTTAAATAAAAGAATTATCAGATTTTTATATTTTGTCGTACAGGTTTACGGTTTTTAAATGTGTAAGTATGTCGTCAATATGGTGGCTACTGTCAGTAAGTAGGGCAGTAATATCCCGTGGTATGTCCAAGTTCGTTATAAGAAGGCAGTCGAGTAATATATGTTTAACTGTTAGTTCTGTATTGCAAATCCGACATTTTGGTATTTCAGTATTAGTCATTAAGTATTCGTGATTAATGCGTGTGTGGCCTATTCGCAGCCTTGCTAGAACTATTTCTTCCCTTCGGGAATTTCGGCAAGCGGACGGCCAGTCAGTAAGTATGTGTTTGATTTGTCTCAATTTGTTTTCAGTCATATTATTCCAATCATGTTGCAACTTCTGATGTATGGTATTTCGGTTAATTGTTGTTATGTCTTTGTAGTAAAGTTCATAAGGTGGGTAAGAGTCTTCCAGGGCCGCAAGTTTAGCTGTAAGTCAGCAGTCGTGCTCAGTCCATGGTTTTCATGTGACGGCAGCCACGATAAATGGCAGCACGAATTACTTTAAATTACATATGTAAATAAGACAACGCTGAGGAAACAATTCTTCAAATATTCAAATGTAATTGATCTTCTTTAAAATGCTCCCCTTTAAGAAAGAGCATTAAATACTGTAAAATGCTTGTTCAAATACTTTTCCACAATGTCAATATTATTATTCCGCCGAAGAAAACCCCTCTGTTTTATCTAATAACTTTTTAGCCCAACTTCTTCCTTAATAGAAAACCTTTCTGCCTTTCTTAAGTACACTTAAAAAAAATGACAAAAATAGCGAAAGAGAGGAAAATGTAAATAATGTTTCCTGTGGAGTATAAAAAGCCAGTTGAGTAATTTTTTACTGCCGAAATATTTAATACTTTTTGCACGAATAGTCTACATTTGTAAACATTTAAATAGACATTCGAAAAAATTTAGATGAACAGATTGTTGTGAAATCACGAACTATTGGTGCTTTCATAAATTCTCAGCAACGTATTAATATTATTGTTCAGTTAAGCAAACTAAACAATTTTCAAGACTGCACAACAAAAAAAACAGTAACAATATAGACTATTTTATTTAACTACTAGCTGTTACCCAGTGTGCCATGCTACGCCTACTTTCTGCCTATGACTCTCCCCGTATCAAGAACTACCTGTATACCCAGTAACGTCAAAATCGAACAAACGGTGTGAATTGGTATATATCTGTCAAGTAATTCATAAAGCAGCCGGCAGAAGCCAGCACCACTGCCTGCGAGTAGATAGCTTTTATCAAAGAAAAGCCAGCGCTCCTTAGTTAGACAGTGACTGTTGGTATAAAATTGAAATAAACTGCATTACATGATTATATAATGATGTAAAGTCGTCAATGACATTCCCCGTATCTTCCTGTATACCCAGTTATGTCAAAATCGGTCAAATAGTGTGAATTTTTATAAATCTGTCAAGTAATTCATAAAGCAGCCGGTTGTCGATTCAAAATGGCCGTCAGAATCTGAATGGTTCAGTGTAGCCAATTTTTCTTCAACAGACCTTTTGACCAAATTTCACTATTTTGACCTAGCCTAGGAGATTTCCCTTATCAAGACCTACCTGCGTGCCAAGTTTGGTCAAAATCGGTCAAACAGTGTGGATTTGTATAAGGAACAAACAGGTGATTTTTATATATATAGAGTTAGTTTTTAAAAAAATATATTTTGAAATTTGCAATAGACTGAATTGTTTCTCAGAATTATAAATTTTCAAAATTTGGAGGGTATATGTATATATATTTTTATATATTTACACATGGAAATTGAAAAAATACTTAAAATATTTTTATTTTTGTGATATGAACGTTAATTGAAGGGCTCAGTGCCAAAGGTGACTATCCCACAATTAGAACAAACTGAGAAAATTAAGGTTAAAGTTTAGACGACTTTGGAAAAAATTAGTGTTGGTGACAGAAACGATTTTAATTGGTCTTTATTCATTAGATAAACAAAATTCTTATGAATATACCATAATAATAAAAAGTTTATAGTAAAAACAAAAAGTATAGTCATGTTTGGCTCTTACATGAATAAAAAATAAGGTACACTTAAACAATAGTGGTCACATATCCGGAGATTAATAATTAATGAAAAATTATTTTTCTTTAGATTTCTATGATTATGTATCAATAATTTAGCAAAACAGTGATTTCCTGATTAGGTGAGTTCTGTAGTATGTGGGACAGGAACAGTGCAATATTAATATTGCGGTTTTGTCCTCCACAAACGTGCTTCATGAACATTCCTTGATGGTTCATAGACAGGCATGGGCGTATATAGAAAATAATTTCGGGAGGGGCTGGGAAAATGTCGGGGGGGGGGGGCTGAGACCATTTCCCGGGTATGGAATACTAAAAAGTCCGACTCGCAGGAACTGCATCACCTTAGCGCGGTTCCTGTTCATATCCCTATTGTCATTTGAAAAGCTTAGAATAGAAACAGATAATATTTTCCTCGGCCTTTGTTCAAAGGGTTTTATGACTGGTCGGGTCCGCCAGACCCTAGAATCCTCTTCTACCGATACTTCATTTTATACGTTTCAATGAATTGGAAAATATCAAAATTATTCACATATTCCTGTGTTCTTTTACTATAGTTATAATTCTACAAATAAAATCAATTAAAAAATAAAATAAAAAAACAACAGAATAAAGTCAATTGAAAATATTCAAAAGACGTCATCGAATCTCTTTCTCTTGGCAAGCTATGTTTCTAACAATGAATTGTTTTTCTTATTTTACTTAATCTTTTTTATTGTCAAATACATTATCCAACTTTAAGCAATTAAAAAATTACAAGGAATAACAACAGACAAAAAGAACTGTTCGAATAAACGAAATCAATTACTTCAAAGTTTAGCCACTTATTTCTCCGATTGACATCGCTTATTCAAAACTGTATTCAGAATTTTTTTTTTTTTTGTAGACCATTTAGTAAGCTTTCGAATGGTAACCTTTCGCTTCCCTAATTTTCAACCGTTTTCGAGATATTATTGAAAGTATACGAAGTGCCCAAAACTTTTCATTATTTTTAGCAACAGAAAATGGGTCTCATTTTACCTATCCTGTTTTACACACAAATACATTTTCGTAACATAAAAAATTACAAAAATAAATAGCAATAAAAAACTAAGGGAAAGAGACAATAATTACAAAAAGAACGACAAAAAACCGTTCATAAGAGCTAAACAGACGTATTTGAAGTTTTAAGCACTTATTTCTTCGATCGATATCACCTAATCAAAAATTGTTTCAGAATCTTTTTTGTAGAGAAGTTAGAAAGCTTTCAAATAGTTTCTATCCACTGATCATAATTTCCCAACCGCGTTCGAGATATTGATGAAAGTAAACGAAGTTCCCAAAACTTTTCATGTCTCTTCATAACATATTTTATTCTAACCCTTCCTCAACTCCAAACGTAACCAAAAGTTTAACATGTTAGTTTTGATGAAATTCAAACATGCAAAAAATGTTTTAACTGAATCCCATGATTGTAAGTACCAAAACCAAGCTAGGCTTTGTATTTGTGTCGGCAGATACCTGGGGTATATTTACAACTCTTGAGGATTAACTCGTAGCAGGTACATTTTTTGTGGACCCACAGGCAGTGAACGGACTCTCTATTCCCTCAAAGTATCTAACCTGTGTGAAGTTGAATATTGTTTCTAATTATACGTATCCTGTTTTATTGACAAATACATTTGACTACTATAAGCAATTACAAACACTAGGGAACGTGCCAAAGAACTCGGAGTAGGAGCCTTGACAGTTTCAAGTCATTTGAAGGAAATCGGCAAATCCAAAACTGACATTTCATACGGTACAGCCTGATATATTTCTAGCAATGAATTGTTTTTCTTATTTTTATTAATCTGTTTTATTGTCAAATACATTATCCTACTATAAGAAATGACAAAATAACAAGGAATAAAAACAAAAAAGAAGAACCGTTCAAATAAACGAAATCAATTACTTCAAAGTTTAAGCACGTATTTCTCCGATTGACATCGCCTAATCAAAAATTGTTTCAGAATCTTTTTTGTAGAACATTTAGTAAGCTGTCGCATGGTAACCCTCCGTTTACCAATATTTCAAACAGTTTTCGAGATATTAGGGAAGGTATACGAAGTTCCCAAAACTTTACATGTCTGTTAATAAAATATTTTATTTTAATCCTTCCTTAACTCCAAACGTAACCAAAATTTCAACATATTAGTTTTAATGAAAGTAGAACATCTAGAAAATGTTTCAACTGAATACTATGATTCTAAGTACCCAAACCAAAAACGGTATTCAAAAACTATTTTTCCAATTTTCTCGAAAACTGTTAAAGTTATCGCCTTGGAAATGGTTTCATTCGTTTTCCTAGCCCAAGAAGCCTATAAAACGAGTACTTACAAGCTTATGAAGTCAAAAACGTAAGCGTTACGATTTTGTTTGCGCGAATTTCGCCCCAAACGCCATCTTCCAGTGGGCGGATTCTGCTGGTTAACGAACTTGACCTTTCAAATTGGACGAAGGATTTTTGTACCAAATTTCATCACAATCGGACCATCAGGGAAGCCAGAAATGAGCGAACAGACAAATATATATATATATATATATATATATATATATATACAAATTTGAACCACCGTTATTTTCGGTTTCTAGGGGTTCTGAAACGCGAAATTTTCTAGTCGGCACTTCCGGATTGTTTCATTGTATCAACCTTATAAGCGGGGTTCCTCCCTATGGGGGAGGGAGGAACCGCGCTAAAAGTTAGAGCTTGGGATAGTTTTAGGCAACTAAAACGCTATTACACGTAAAATAAAATATTTTTTATGAAATAAGTGATCTTATTTAATTTAGAGTTTCAGATTCAACAATATCGTTACTTGCGAGGCTTAAAACTTACCATTTTCTTTATAATTTGTACAATTTTTATTTCATCCCCCCTCCCGGTGGTATGGCCATGCCATATTAATGTGTCCCGGTTTCACTCAACAAAAATATAGCAATCCTATATATACATACACACATAGGATACCTACAGACAGAACTTCAGGTCAACTAACTTGCACTTGATGAAGATAATCTTTCGAATTGTTGATATAATATACTGTTACTGTTTACCTTAGCACTCCAATTGTAGCTCAGTCAGCTAATCGTCTTCATGGCAGAGATATGGCCGATTTGAACAGAGAAAAGTAAACAGAATGATAATAATTAATCAAAAGATTTACTTTTTTCATTGTTAATTGTCATTATTTATTAAGGATATTGTATTATAACTTTCTTTAAAATAATTTTTGAATGTAGAAGAGGTATATGTTTTCACGAAAGTAACCAAATCCATTTTGATTACGTTTGTTAAAGAGGAAGTTGAAAAAAAAAAAATGTTTTCTTCTTTGGACATCAGGGGCTTTTCAGGACCCATTTGCTGTTACCGGTCGAAATTTGTGGTGCATTGTAACGAAACTCTCAATACGTTTTGGTTATCTAATTATAAAGAAGTTTTGTAAAAATTAACTAAATCGGTCAATCGGAAGGGGGGTTTACATTGTAATATATTGGAATAGAACTTCCCGCCGCTAGGAGTGCCTCTGTCTTGATATTACTTCTCACGCCTGCCGCTAGGGGTGCTGTATCCCGTTCCTGCCTTACAAGAAAATGTGAAGTTTGTTTGTACTTATTAAGTAGTTTACTAGCAAGCGGAGACCCGGTGGCCGTGAGGGTTAAGGCGTAAGTACTTAACACTCCGTTCTAAAGGTCCTGGGTTCAATTCCCACTAGGGGCGCTGGCTTTTCTTTCAAAAAAAGAAAAGGCACCACCCCTATCCTGACTAGAAAAGAGTGGTCCTAAATTTCGTAGTTAATAATAAATGGACGTTAAAATTTAAATAAATAAGTAGCAAGCATACACAAAACTCAAAAGAGAAAATTATTTAAAAAAATAATAATTAAAATAATTTTATTGAGTTGCCCATTAAAAATGTAAATGAGCAGAACTATTCATGTTTTTCTTTTACTCATATAGGTTATTTAAAGCAAATTATTCTGGAATTCGTGCTACACTACCCAAATTCTGAAGAAAGTGCATAGTTATGCAGCTTCTGCGTGATGGACTTTTTTGTTTGGCAAACCGTCATGTCGCACTAGTATTTCTTGACACAACTCAAAAATCGGTCGGTTTTATTCACACCGTCATAGTTATGACTGTGAAAGACATGGTAAATATACCTTTATCAACCATCAAAACAGTATGTACCTAGCTTCAGAGCTTGTACACCAGAGGGCACTTGTGTCACTCTCCCTGTCTTAATCCTAAGGCCCCTACATAGGCAAGAGTGACACAATTTCAGTTGAGTTTTATTTTGATTTGTGTCACTGTAGGAATACTAGTGCGATATGGTAATTGGTCTGCATCATGGGCGTATATAAGTGGGGGCTGAGGGGGCTGCAGGTCCCCCCCCCCCCGAAATTTTCATTTGATGGTAAAAATGTGTCATAAAAACCTTAAATAAGATCGCTTAGTTAATAAAAAATAGTTTATTTTAGGTTAAATATCGTTTTAGTTGCCTATAACTATTTTAAATTCTAAATTTTGCATATTCCATGCCCCGGAAATGGTCTCAGCCCCCTCCCCCCGAAATATTCACAGGCCCTCCTGAAATTATTTCCTTTATACGCCCATGGTCTGTATAAATATTAAAGGAAAATTACGTTTTTACGTGTTAAGGGAATATAATATTCTCGAGGCTCTGACATTTTGTATGCTGCTCGACGTTTATCCTGACAGCCCTAACTGTCACACAGTACTCGGCCTCTTTCTACCTCTGAAACTAGTTACGTAGACGGAGATGGGATGATCCTACAGGTAGAAGGTATGTCATGTTTCATTACGTCACTCCCGGCCCAGGGCAACATCACTACCAACGTAATGCAATGAAGAAGGTTTATTCATGTTCCTCCTCACGTTTACTATACAAACATTGGTTCTTTTGAATATTATCTAGCCTCGGACAGGATATTGTAGAATCACTATCTTCAGTTAATAATATTATTATTTTTTTTTTTTTGCATAAATATGCTTCAGCGATGACTAAACTGGAAAAAAAGCGTTACAAAAAAGTATCCGCTGGCGTTCGCGCTGGCGAATGGCCATGTACGAAAAACAAGACTGTATGTTATACAGTACATTACATAGGTTCGTCGGGTGGAGCTAAAGCATATTTATCTTCCTGAATTTCAGAACAAGCCTCTAATTTAAATTTGTTTAATGGAACTCCGCAACAAAGGCCATAAGCTCTTACATTTCCCAAGAACTGCCATTATCAGCTAAAAATAATGTGTACAATAAAATATACGTTTTGACAAACTACAAAGATGTTTTTGGAAATAATACAAAATAATAGAATAAAGAACTTTTAAGATGAACACTGAGAGTTATAATTTAAGCAGTTAAACTGAACGCCTAATAAACTAATTTATAAAAATAGAATACGTTTTCATGTAAACGTTTAAGAGTAACTAATGTTATATAAATTTCTAAATACTATATTTAAACGAACACATTCAAACACACATACATATAAACATAGAAATAAATTCATACATATACATTATATATTACATATTTATATATGTATACATTTTTCCCCCTTTAAATGATATTATTCAGTTTGTGCGATACAAGTTTATGTGTTTTAAATATTGTAATATAGAGTCTATGTATGGACTACCCTCGGTAAGAAGTTCTTGTAGGTCGTGTGGAATGATCAGTTGGTCACGTCTTTTACATTCAGTAAAAAAAAAAAAAAAAAAAAAAAAAAATCAGTCCTGTAACAGGCCACAAGGGCCCAGAGGGGCAGATACTGTAGAGGTATCTGATTCTTAACCATACGACACACTAGGGAGATAGTGTGGTCAATACTATGGTCCGGCCGCCTGATTTTCCCCTTGGCTGCTTCGACTGCTAGAGTCATTAGCACCCAAGGTACCCATTATTAATTAAATTAATTAAAGGCTGGGTGAGCCTAAGGACGATCTGGGACCCCAAATCCAACCCTCGAACGGCAGCACTAGAAGAAAAAATCTTTAGTGCGCGCTCGGGTTTTGAACCTGGTCCTCCAGTTCATTAGTCGAGTGCTCTACCACTGAGCTAACCTCGCCCCCTTACATTCAGTAAGTATATGCTTAATTGTCAATGTTATGTTACAAAATCTTCATATCGGTTTGTCTTTTTTCTCCATGAGATAATTATGGGTGAGCAATGAGTGTCCAATGCGAAGTCTGGTCAGTACTACTTGGTCTCTTTTTGTCAATGTGTAATTTTCGTTACTACAAGCTATTACTGTGTTCTTAATTTGTAATAATTTATTGCTTGTTTGTAGCCAGTCATTTAATATGTGTGTGCGTAATTAATTCAGTTAATAAACATTTAATAAAAATTGTAATCAACTTTATCAGGGCTTATCATCTCTTCAATATGTCATCAATGTTCGTCAATATCACTTTATGTGTACACATGATAACATATAACGTTGGTAGAGTTTTATGTGCACATATCTATATGTATATAAAAATCACGTGATTGTCTGTTTGTCCGCTTGTCTGTTTGTTCCTTATACAAATCTACTCCGTTTGACCGATTTTTAACAAACTTGGCTGACAGGTAGGTCTTGATACGGGAAGTCTCATAGGCTAGGTCAAAATAGTCAAATTTCAAAATTTGTTCAAAAAGTCAAAAGTTTTGTTCAAGAAAAATTGGCTACACTGAACCAGTCAGATTCTGACGGCCGTTTTGAATCGACAGCCATTTTGAATAATGTCTCAAATTTATATGTTGATGTTCTTGATAATTAGAATAACTCGAACTCATTGATGACATTACAACATTATATAATCATGTAATGCAGTTTATTTCAATTTTATATCAACAGTCACTGTCTAACTAAGGAGCGCTGGCTTTTCTTTGATAAGAGCTATCTACTCGCAGGCTGTGCTGCTGGCCTCTGTCGGCTGTTTTATGAATTTCTGTGGTGCTGGCCTCTGTTGGCTGTTTCACGAATTACCAGACAGAAATACAAAAAATTCACACCGTTTGACCGATTTTGATGTAACTGGGTATACAGGTAGATCTTGATACGGGGAGAGTCAAAGGCAAAAAGTTAGTGTAGCATGGCACACTGGATAACAGCTAATGTATAAATATAACACAAATAAATTATTTCTTCTCCATGATGGGAATGTTCTAAGATTTCGCTGTTCTTGCGAACAATTTTTTTTTTTTCGTTACTGTTCTAACTGAAGGAAAGCGTCGACAATATGAACGTTGTTCTCCAATGAATTTTATTCCCCAATGAAATAGTATTAGGATATAAAGAAAAACGAAATGTTATGAAATAAAGTTTGCGATTCTGCTGAACCCTATAAAGGGAAGTATATCTTTAAATAAGAAAGTATGATATGGCGGAAGTTTAGTAGGAATGGGGTGGTTTGAAAGCTATTCTAGGGATGTATAAGTAAGTTTATAGGAACCCTCTCAAAACCATCGGCCATCTTCGATACAACATAGGAACTCACCGACCGATACTCTCAGGATATCCAAGTCTATTTATTTGTAAGGATCACTCGGTCAGAAGTTCTTCCGCAACTCCCAAACCTTTTTAAAACGGCATCATTCAATAGATACCTGAAAGCTTAGCGTCTATGGAAATGAGTTGTAATTTAAATTGTTACTTTATTTATATAATTATTATACTTTTTAACATGCATGTGTGGAATTAGAATTAGAATAAGACCTACTGTGCCACCCGACATGCCGGACTGTTAATCCACCAAGCCATTAGCTAAGAACCTTAAGAGAGTATTAAGGAAAACTCCTTGGCTCGTCGATGAAGTCTGCACAGAAATGCAGATATATCTTAGCTACAAGTAGTTGACATTTGCATATAATGTGGTACGGAGTCTCCATACCATAAAGTAATTAATTAACCATATTTTATTCGAATAACAAGAATTAACTTTTATTATTAAGTATATTAAGAAAAAAAAAACTCTTTAGATACTACAATCAACTATTGTGGTGCATATTTGAACAGACAAGGAAATACAAATTTCATATTATCCCATTCTCCACGATGGGTTGCTTTTAAGGACAACTACTGGATTTGATAAATATAGAGAAACGTCATCAACCTGTTGATATTTTTTTCTTCTTGTGCCCATGAGCTAACTCCATATGACGTTACCAAAAATCATATTCAAGTGGTAAGTATAAGAGGCATTATCCTCTGAATCACTTGGGCTACTAAGTTGTAAGGCCAGTCTGATTCGATTGGGTACCAAGTACATTTGTCACGATACCGAATAAGTATCGCAACCTTCATTCGATGAGTACTTGGTATCGGATCAAAAGTATCGAGTACCTACTCGTATTTACTACTATCGGAACGTCCCTACTCATGAAGCGTGTAAACGTAGGGTTTACCGTTATAGACTCACCCTCATGATGAAGCCCTAAAGAATGGGAGGAACCCGTTTGCTTGATATTTTAACACTTCAAGATCAATTTTTTTTTTTTTTTATTCAATGTCAATTTTGCTCCTTTGGCTTAGTCGATTGCTACAACATTCTTCGCCATCCATGCTCGGCTATCGTAGCCTGATATTTTAAGGGCAGTAGCCTAGAGCTAACAGGAGCGTGTCCGGATCAGCTGACCGCAACATCCAGGCTACCTCTCTAAGGGATATTGAAATAACTTTTGCCTCAGTTTCGATAGAGCTAATATTTATAAAACACTAACTGTTACCCGTCGTGCTATGTTACACCTGAATTCTGCATCTAGAAAAATAAAAATAAATTAGTAATATTGAAATCTAATAACGAAAATCTCTAACTATTTGAGTTCATTGATTCGAACCCGTGACCTCCAAACTGGGAGTTCTAGAAGTTTTTATACCTAGCCTATGAGTCTCTCCGTATCAAGAGCTACCTGTGTGCCAAGTTTGGTCAAAATTGGTCGAAGTGTGTGGATTTATATAAGTAACAAACATACACACAGACAACTGGTAGACGTTTTTGACCTTCCCTACGAGACTTCCCGGATCAAGTCCTATCAGTGTTCCAAGTTTGGTCAAAATGGGCCAAATGGTGTGGATTTGTATAAGGGAACAAACAGACAGACATGTGATTTTTGTATATATAGATATAAGTAGAGCCCGGAAGATAGGCATTTATTTTTGGTTAAAATATACAGGCAAAAAGGCACTTGAAATACTGAAAATAGGCAGTATTGTAATTAAAATAGGCATTTATTAGGAGTGAAGGCAAAGAGGAATCTCATTCATTCTTTATTATCAATTAATCACAGAATTAGTGTACTTATTCTTACTTTCCCTTGTTACAAGCAACAACAATATGCTTTTTCAAGCTCACATCTCATAGACCTTCTAAGAAAAAATGTTTTTCATTGTGAAAAACTTCCTCTGCATTATCTTATCATTTCTAAATCCGGAATACCAGGTAACTACACCATTGTCACAGCAAAAGGGGTGTGAGGAAGGAGACTTACATTCTCTCATCCTCTCTCATTCCTGATATTCATTATGCTTGTGCATTCCATCTACCAAGGAAGGCTCTGTTATTTACAAAGGGTCAATCCACGGGTTGGGAAAATAAGCTTTCGAATTGATATTCGTGACGGCAAAATGTAATTTAATTTGTGAAACCTTTTTTGTTTTCGACGAACTGAAATTCAAAATTCGTTATGTGCTTTTTAAAATGTTTAAATCGCAGAAAAAAATTGCATAACGAGCAAAAAAGGCAAAAAAAAGGCTTTAAATCTTAAAATAGCCAAAAAAGTCAAAATAAAAATTGTCTCTACTCTTCCTAAATGCACGGAAACATATTTATTTCTATCTGATTCTTCAATATGATCCATTCAGATAAAAAAGGCATTTTGCCTAACTTCCGGGCTCTAGATATAAGATATGCAACAATTTCCGTTTAGGATACTGTCAGTTTCCAGTTGTGGCGCCTCATTTTATATTTTCACGAAATATCAAAACATACCAATAACTGTTTCTACTCCTTTACTTATGTAGCTAGGGACATCAACGGAATCATTCTATTCTATTTTTGTGTTCACCAGAATTGGTAATAATTAGTAGCCCTGGTATTTATCAAAATTAAATGAAAGATATCTATAATTATTATAATAACCTTCCATTTCATTTATAAATTTCTCTGTAGGATTTGACCTTATTTGTTATCCAATTTTTATACTGTTATATTCAAGCGTTTTCATAATTTTTTTCGTAATTGCGCAAATACTATTTATTAATTAATTGAAATTATTTATCTGATGTGTTGACTCCCTAAACTTCGACGATTGTTTTTGCAAGGTTTTTACTATACTTTATGATATCGCACGATTTCTATCCTACAGAATATGGTTTATTAATATCCTCAGGGGTACGGTTAACCACCAAATTTTAAAACAACGATAAATATGGTGGATTATCTCTTTAATTGCCGTGAAATCCTCCCCACAGCTCATTCATGCGCATTTGTATGCTCCCATCGTTTGTGGCCGGAATTAAAATGTATTTGGTGCTCGTTCACTCAGGGTTGGAGAAAAGCTGTCTATTGGATTTGTCTGCAATAAGTGATACAAAATAAAATGAATATAGCCGATCACCAAAACTTGACCAATTCAATTGACTTACACACAAATATGGTACCATCAAAAATACTTCTGAAGATAAGTTGGCTAGTCTCAGATTTTGACACACTAGACTTATGAGGTTGACCTCATGACGCAATCCGGAAATGCCGACTAGAAAATTTGGCGTTGCAGACCTCATAGATCACGAAAAATACCTGTGGAAATTTTGGACTTTTTTCAACATCAATTTCCACCATCCAGCAGTTCTTACAATATGTTCGCTCTCCCACAGGCAATGGTCCGATTTTGGTGAAATTTGATACAAAAATCTTTCGTCTAATTTGAAAGGTTAAGTTTGTTAACCAGCAGAATCCGACCACCGGAGCATAGTTTTTGGGGCGAAATTCTCGCGAAGAAAATCGTTGCGTCTAAATTATCTCGATCATATCCTTGCAGATACTCTTTTTATAGGTTTCTTAACGTAGGAAAACGAATGAAGCCATTTTCAAGACATCAGTAACCGTTTTTTGAGAAACTTGATACAACTACTTTTCAAAGTAATTTTCAGTTTGGGTATTCAAAAACGTTTGATTCAGTTGAAACTTGTTCCAGATGTTTGATATTCATTTAATCTAATATATTTAAATTTTTGTTGCGTTTTGAAACGAGCAAGTCATAGAAAAAAATTGTATTAATAGACATGAAATGATTACGGATCTTGACATATTTTCTAAAATATCTTGAAAACGGTTGGGAATTCGTGCTAAGTGGATGGTAACCATTCGGAAGCTTGCTAAATTTCCTACAAAAAATTTTCTGAAGTAATTTTCGATAGGGCGATGTCAATCGGAGAAATAAGTGCTTAATACTTCGAAATTGTTAGTTTTGTTACTTTCAACGGGGTTTTCGCTCTGTTTATCTAACTTACAATACAATCAGTTTCCAGTTATGGCGCTTAAAATCTCATATTACTTCTCTTTGATATTACATTGTACATTTTTCACGGTTGAACAAAACCTAGCTATAGAAATATAAATGGAACCGCGCTAAGATGACGCAGTTCCTGCGATTAGGACTTTTTATCAATATGCTGGTTCATTAAATCATTTAGGTAGGTTAAGACTTGAGACACTTGTCTAATAGTAATATTGCTGTAAAATAGGCGAAATATATCACTGTATTTCTATGAATTATTTTTTTTTTTTTTCATTGGAGTATGAGAATCTGAAAAGCAGCTCATTAAGGGAGTCATTATTTTCTACTAGGGAGAAAAGCCAAGTGTAAATAAAGCTGCAATTTGAGAGGGAAATAGCAGGCTTATCGCGAGAAGCCATTAAGTGCAAGTTTCTTTTTTTAGAATTTTCACATTATTATCACATCACTATCCAGGTTGCTAAGTTGAACGATTTTTTTAATAAATTTTTTAAATCTTCATCCACAATTCATAAATGATGGCCTCGTTATCTATCTATCTAAGTGCTTATGAACAAAATTTGTAACATTATAACAGCTATAATTTTGCCAAGAGACTAGGTATGTATTATAACACTTCTTTATTAATTTTTTTTCCTTTTATATATATCTTTATTTGTCAATTACACAATACATACAGTATTTTTTATAATTCGTTTGTTTATGAATTAAAGTCATGATTTATCAATAGGGGAATAAAAGCCCATTGGCCAAAACCTATTAGCATGAAGTGTTAACAGATGTTTACAACTTGTTTATGTGTGACTATTTACAATATTTACATTTTACATTAGATCTCTTGGCCATTTGCGCTTAAGGCGACGATGAGGGTTACCGGGAATGGAGGATGAGGATAGATTATTGATTACAGGATTGTCGTGACCAGGCAAGCGGGAGTGGATGTTAAAGTATCGGGTTTTGGACAAGGTTTGGACAAAGGGGATTTCTAGGTCGTTATGGATAGTGAAGTTTGAGATATAGAACGAAGCATTGACTATTTTTCGGAGTATTTTGGATTGGAGAGATTGGATCCTGAGGATATTGGATCGCTTGGCACACCCCCAAACTTCCAAGCAATACGTCTGTATTAAATTAAAAGTCGAATCCTTTAACCAGCAAAATCAATTGAATAATAATCTATTAACCCTTAGGATCAATAATTTTTGGTATCTTGCGACGAAATTCCGTGTGAAACAACGACAAATAATGGGAAACTAGTCAACTCCTGCGAAGCATTCGCACTGTATCCTCATGAAATCCCCACTTAATTTAATTACACACCGTATGGCAGAAGGTCAAATTCAAACAAAAAAATCACTTTCTACAGTACTCCTTTATTTTTCTCTACATGTTTCGCGTTCCTATGACGTCTCTTCAGGAGCTCTTAAAATAATATATATTTACAGCCTACACCTCCGAGAACCTTCCGCAGGTAGGACCACGTCTGGACTGATAAGATCAATCATGTCTACTACGTATCAGCTGTTTAAATTCCATAGTTTTAGAGTAAATGTCGATTTTCTAAAATATGTCTTTGTCATTTTATAAAGTAATTCATTTTATGTCGTCTTGTTTATTAAATTTAAAAATATTTTATCTAGGTTTTTGATTTCAGTTTTTTTATTAACTGTCTTTTTCCTGTTTTAATTATGTGTATGTTTTATTTTATTTTATTAAAAGTGTGGTTATTTTGTATAGCATCATCCAACAATGAAGTTTTGTCGTCCGTCTCGTAAAGGTTTTTGGCATATTGTTTAGCTTAATATTTTTTAAAAGTTGTCCCAATTCCCCTACACACACATTGTCGCACATTGACAATCAATTTGACGTATTTTGTATTTGGTCTATTTTTCTTTTAGTTCATATTTAATTCGGCTGTAGCTATTTCTGATTTTATATTTATAAATCCAGTCAATTCTTCCTAGATATTTACACTTTTGTTTTGTCTTATTGGAAAAAATTGGAAAAAATTGGATTATAACTGAAAGTAATTTAATTAAAATATAACACCGTATAGTTAGTTCATTCATGTGGGTTGAATTAAGGAATATTTATTTATTTATTTTTTTTTTTCCGGCGCATCAACAAATCGTGGCCATTAGCGCCGAATTAAGGAATAGATGAGTGTTTAAATTTTAGGTTATTTATTTTTTTTTTTTAAACATAATGTTTAGATAGTTTTTATTTTATTTTTTAATATTTAACTGTTTATTTGATATAAAAACAAAACATGATATATACATTGTGTACCTACAGACCACAAGGATAAATTTACAATTTTAAAACAAATTAACTTTAATGTCAATGACAATTACTTTAATACATGAAATGTATCTTCTACATTTCCTTGCTCTATTACATTGTGAGAGTAAATATAAAATTCATTATTTGGAAGGAAAATAGTTAATAATAAGAAGTACTATTTATATATATACAATAGAATATACAGTTAGGGATTAATGAGTAAATGTTTATGTATAGTTATCTCACTCTTGATAGTATAATCCAGTTCTTGGCATGCACTCGGCATAGTCTTTTATACTTATTTCAATAATATATGTTTTGTCCTCTTATTTACATATCTCTTAGTGCTAGTTTAGATATTTACATATTGAACACTATGTTTGAAGTGATGATATGTTCATCCGTGATTGATACTTGGTGCGTTTGTTTTAGACAGACATAGATATCACTGAAAGAGCTCTTGAAATTGATAACTTCAAGTTTTGATTAATTTAATTCATCTTATAATTAAATCAGCAGATCGAATACCTTAAATCAATATTTCAAGTTGATATTAAATGCGGATTGAGATAATAGATGCATGAAAACGAAATCGGTTTAACATCGATATATCTCGATATTCTCGATAGAGGATGGACAGGTCGAGGGCGGGATGTCAAAATACCATTTTTTCAATTGTGATTTTTCGAAAAACAACTAAAATGTGAGAAATCTGTATATTTTTCAGGTGTAGCGGTTAAGAAAAGCTTTAAAATGATACCTTATTGTATGAATGGGAAAGTTGAAAAGCCCATGAGTAATATTATATTATATAATTGGCATTGTATGAAATAGAAAAATCGGTTCACTAGAAGCGGTGGTTTAATTTAAACTTTTTTGCTCTTTGTTATATATTCAAATATATATTTATTTTAGCCTACATAAAATATTAGGGGATGAAATCTGAGCTGTGT
The DNA here is from genome assembly GCA_946811695.1 of Gonocerus acuteangulatus. Lineage (NCBI taxonomy): Eukaryota > Metazoa > Arthropoda > Insecta > Hemiptera > Coreidae > Gonocerus > Gonocerus acuteangulatus. The sequence goes on along the minus strand of OX328131.1, from coordinate 18,272,689 downwards.
GCTCCCTAAAAATGTTATGTCTAGTTTTGCATTTGGTGGTAGATTTTGGGACCCCGATAGTTCCTAGACCCCACCCAACATTTAAGGAGTAATTGCTAAGGAGAAAATCAGGCGACCTCCAGAGAAATACTAGATTATAAAACTCAAGCAGTAAAATATCAACAACCGTAATATAAGTACATTAATTTAATAAAATAATTATAAACATAAAATAAATGAGTAAAAAAGGAATTAAAGTTAATAATTGAAGAGAAGTTCGCAGCTCAAATGGCTATGTGATTAAAAAGACATAAAATTAAATACAATTATTACAATCCATGGTTATGAAAGTAAAACAATATTATGACACTAAATAATAATGAAAGCAAAATACTTGTATGCCATTACATATTTATGGGCATGAAATGCGATCATGACAATAATAATATTATGACATTGCACAGTTGTTATTCATATTTATTATAACTATTAATATCTATAGGCGGATTAGTCTGCATTTATAATTTCTATAAGTCACATGGTATCACAAGATAGTCACGTTTTCTGTAGGTATTCGAAACGTTATCGCTGTATCGCAGTAAAGAGGGTAATTTCAGATTTAACTGATTCTTTTTATTTGCTTGTCCATAGGCGGATTAGTCTGCATTTATAATTTCTATAAGTCACATGGTATCACAAGATAGTCACGTTTTCTGTAGGTATTCGAAAAGTTATCGCTGTATCGCAGTAAAGAGGGTAATTTCAGATTTAACTGATTCTTTTTATTTGCTTGTCCATAGGCGGATTAGTCTGCATTTATAATTTCTATAAGTCACATGGTATCACAAGATAGTCACGTTTTCTGTAGGTATTCGAAAAGTTATCGTTGTATCGCAGTAAAGAGGGTAATTTCAGATTTAACTGATTCTTTTTATTTACTTGTCTATAGGCGGATTAGTCTGCATTAATAATTTCTATAAGTCACATGGTATCACAAGATAGTCACGTTTTCTGTAGGTATTCGAAAAGTTATCGCTGTATCGCAGTAAAGAGGGTAATTTCAGATTTATCTGATTCTTTTTATTTACTTTTCTATAGGCGGATTAGTCTGCATTTATAATTTCTATAAGTCACATGGTATCACAAGATAGTCACGTTTTCTGTAGGTATTCGAAAAGTTATCGCTATATCGCAGTAAAGAGGGTAATTTCAGATTTATCTGATTCTTTTTATTTGCTTGTCCATAGGCGGATTAGTCTGCATTTATAATTTCTATAAGTCACATGGTATCACAAGATAGTCACGTTTTCTGTAGGTATTCGAAAAGTTATCGCTGTATCGCAGTAAAGAGGGTAATTTCAGATTTATCTGATTCTTTTTATTTACTTGTCTATAGGCGGATTAGTCTGCATTTATAATTTCTATAAGTCACATGGTATCAAAAGATAGTCACGTTTTCTGTAGTTATTCGAAAAGTTATCGCTGTATCGCAGTAAAGAGGGTAATTTCAGATTTATCTGATTCTTTTTATTTGCTTGTCTATAGGCGGATTAGTCTGCATTTATAATTTCTATAAGTCACATGGTATCACAAGATAGTCACGTTTTCTGTAGGTATTCGAAAAGTTATCGCTGTATCGCAGTAAAGAGGGTAATTTCAGATTTATCTGATTCTTTTTATTTGCTTGTCTATAGGCGGATTAGTCTGCATTTATAATTTCTATAAGTCACATGGTATCACAAGATAGTCACGTTTTCTGTAGGTATTCGAAAAGTTATCTCTGTATCGCAGTAAAGAGGGTAATTTCAGATTTATCTGATTCTTTTTATTTGCTTGTCCATAGGCGGATTAGTCTGCATTTATAATTTCTATAAGTCACATGGTATCACAAGATAGTCACGTTTTCTGTAGGTATTCGAAAAGTTATCGCTGTATCGCAGTAAAGAGGGTAATTTCAGATTTATCTGATTCTTTTTATTTGCTTGTCCATAGGCGGATTAGTCTGCATTTATAATTTCTATAAGTCACATGGTATCACAAGATAGTCACGTTTTCTGTAGGTATTCGAAAAGTTATCGCTGTATCGCAGTAAAGAGGGTAATTTCAGATTTATCTGATTCTTTTTATTTACTTGTCTATAGGCGGATTAGTCTGCATTTATAATTTCTATAAGTCACATGGTATCACAAGATAATCACGTTTTCTGTAGGTATTCGAAAAGTTATCGCTGTATCGCAGTAAAGAGGGTAATTTCAGATTTATCTGATTCTTTTTATTTGCTTGTCTATAGGCGGATTAGTCTGCATTTATAATTTCTATAAGTCACATGGTATCACAAGATAGTCACGTTTTCTGTAGGTATTCGAAAAGTTATCGCTGTATCGCAGTAAAGAGGGTAATTTCAGATTTAACTGATTCTTTTTATTTACTTGTCTATAGGCGGATTAGTCTGCATTTATAATTTCTATAAGTCACATGGTATCAAAAGATAGTCACGTTTTCTGTAGTTATTCGAAAAGTTATCGCTGTATCGCAGTAAAGAGGGTAATTTCAGATTTATCTGATTCTTTTTATTTGCTTGTCTATAGGCGGATTAGTCTGCATTTATAATTTCTATAAGTCACATGGTATCACAAGATAGTCACGTTTTCTGTAGGTATTCGAAAAGTTATCGCTGTATCGCAGTAAAGAGGGTAATTTCAGATTTATCTGATTCTTTTTATTTGCTTGTCTATAGGCGGATTAGTCTGCATTTATAATTTCTATAAGTCACATGGTATCACAAGATAGTCACGTTTTCTGTAGGTATTCGAAAAGTTATCGCTGTATCGCAGTAAAGAGGGTAATTTCAGATTTATCTGATTCTTTTTATTTGCTTGTCCATAGGCGGATTAGTCTGCATTTATAATTTCTATAAGTCACATGGTATCACAAGATAGTCACGTTTTCTGTAGGTATTCGAAAAGTTATCGCTGTATCGCAGTAAAGAGGGTAATTTCAGATTTATCTGATTCTTTTTATTTGCTTGTCCATAGGCGGATTAGTCTGCATTTATAATTTCTATAAGTCACATGGTATCACAAGATAGTCACGTTTTCTGTAGGTATTCGAAAAGTTATCGCTGTATCGCAGTAAAGAGGGTAATTTCAGATTTATCTGATTCTTTTTATTTACTTGTCTATAGGCGGATTAGTCTGCATTTATAATTTCTATAAGTCACATGGTATCACAAGATAATCACGTTTTCTGTAGGTATTCGAAAAGTTATCGCTGTATCGCAGTAAAGAGGGTAATTTCAGATTTATCTGATTCTTTTTATTTGCTTGTCTATAGGCGGATTAGTCTGCATTTATAATTTCTATAAGTCACATGGTATCACAAGATAGTCACGTTTTCTGTAGGTATTCGAAAAGTTATCGCTGTATCGCAGTAAAGAGGGTAATTTCAGATTTAACTGATTCTTTTTATTTACTTGTCTATAGGCGGATTAGTCTGCATTAATAATTTCTATAAGTCACATGGTATCACAAGATAGTCACGTTTTCTGTAGGTATTCGAAAAGTTATCGCTGTACCGCAGTAAAGAGGGTAATTTCAGATTTATCTGATTCTTTTTATTTACTTGTCTATAGGCGGATTAGTCTGCATTTATAATTTCTATAAGTCACATGGTATCACAAGATAGTCACGTTTTCTGTAGGTATTCGAAAAGTTATCGCTGTATCGCAGTAAAGAGGGTAATTTCAGATTTATCTGATTCTTTTTATTTGCCTGTCTATAGGCGGATTAGTCTGCATTTATAATTTCTATAAGTCACATGGTATCACAAGATAGTCACGTTTTCTGTAGGTATTCGAAAAGTTATCGCTGTATCGCAGTAAAGAGGGTAATTTCAGATTTATCTGATTCTTTTTATTTGCTTGTCTATAGGCGGATTAGTCTGCATTTATAATTTCTATAAGTCACATGGTATCACAAGATAGTCACGTTTTCTGTAGGTATTCGAAAAGTTATCGCTGTATCGCAGTAAAGAGGGTAATTTCAGATTTAACTGATTCTTTTTATTTACTTGTCTATAGGCGGATTAGTCTGCATTAATAATTTCTATAAGTCACATGGTATCACAAGATAGTCACGTTTTCTGTAGGTATTCGAAAAGTTATCGCTGTACCGCAGTAAAGAGGGTAATTTCAGATTTATCTGATTCTTTTTATTTACTTGTCTATAGGCGGATTAGTCTGCATTTATAATTTCTATAAGTCACATGGTATCACAAGATAGTCACGTTTTCTGTAGGTATTCGAAAAGTTATCGCTGTATCGCAGTAAAGAGGGTAATTTCAGATTTATCTGTTTCTTTTTATTTGCCTGTCTATAGGCGGATTAGTCTGCATTTATAATTTCTATAAGTCACATGGTATCACAAGATAGTCACGTTTTCTGTAGGTATTCGAAAAGTTATCGCTGTATCGCAGTAAAGAGGGTAATTTCAGATTTATCTGATTCTTTTTATTTGCTTGTCTATAGGCGGATTAGTCTGCATTTATAATTTCTATAAGTCACATGGTATCACAAGATAGTCACGTTTTCTGTAGGTATTCGAAAAGTTATCGCTGTATCGCAGTAAAGAGGGTAATTTCAGATTTATCTCATTCTTTTTATTTGCTTGTCCATAGGCGGATTAGTCTGCATTTATAATTTCTATAAGTCACATGGTATCACAAGATAGTCACGTTTTCTGTAGGTATTCGAAAAGTTATCGCTGTATCGCAGTAAAGAGGGTAATTTCAGATTTATCTGATTCTTTTTATTTACTTGTCTATAGGCGGATTAGTCTGCATTTATAATTTCTATAAGTCACATGGTATCACAAGATAGTCACGTTTTCTGTAGGTATTCGAAAAGTTATCGCTGTATCGCAGTAAAGAGGGTAATTTCAGATTTATCTGATTCTTTTTATTTGCTTGTCCATAGGCGGATTAGTCTGCATTTATAATTTCTATAAGTCACATGGTATCACAAGATAGTCACGTTTTCTGTAGGTATTCGAAAAGTTATCGCTGTATCGCAGTAAAGAGGGTAATTTCAGATTTATCTGATTCTTTTTATTTGCTTGTCTATAGGCGGATTAGTCTGCATTTATAATTTCTATAAGTCACATGGTATCACAAGATAGTCACGTTTTCTGTAGGTATTCGAAAAGTTATCGCTGTATCGCAGTAAAGAGGGTAATTTCAGATTTATCTGATTCTTTTTATTTGCTTGTCTATAGGCGGATTAGTCTGCATTTATAATTTCTATAAGTCACATGGTATCACAAGATAGTCACGTTTTCTGTAGGTATTCGAAAAGTTATCGCTGTATCGCATTAAAGAGGGTAATTTCAGATTTATCTGATTCTTTTTATTTGCTTGTCTATAGGCGGATTAGTCTGCATTTATAATTTCTATAAGTCACATGGTATCACAAGATAGTCACGTTTTCTGTAGGTATTCGAAAAGTTATCGCTGTATCGCAGTAAAGAGGGTAATTTCAGATTTATCTGATTCTTTTTATTTACTTGTCTATAGGCGGATTAGTCTGCATTAATAATTTCTATAAGTCACATGGTATCACAAGATAGTCACGTTTTCTGTAGGTATTCGAAAAGTTATCGCTGTATCGCAGTAAAGAGGGTAATTTCAGATTTATCTGATTCTTTTTATTTGCTTGTCCATAGGCGGATTAGTCTGCATTTATAATTTCTATAAGTCACATGGTATCACAAGATAGTCACGTTTTCTGTAGGTATTCGAAAAGTTATCGCTGTATCGCAGTAAAGAGGGTAATTTCAGATTTATCTGATTCTTTTTATTTACTTGTCTATAGGCGGATTAGTCTGCATTTATAATTTCTATAAGTCACATGGTATCACAAGATAGTCACGTTTTCTGTAGGTATTCGAAAAGTTATCGCTGTATCGCAGTAAAGAGGGTAATTTCAGATTTAACTGATTCTTTTTATTTACTTGTCCATAGGCGGATTAGTCTGCATTTATAATTTCTATAAGTCACATGGTATCACAAGATAGTCACGTTTTCTGTAGGTATTCGAAAAGTTATCGCTGTATCGCAGTAAAGAGGGTAATTTCAGATTTATCTGATTCTTTTTATTTGCTTGTCCATAGGCGGATTAGTCTGCATTTATAATTTCTATAAGTCACACGGTATCACAAGATAGTCACGTTTTCTGTAGGTATTCGAAAAGTTATCGCTGTATCGCAGTAAAGAGGGTAATTTCAGATTTAACTGATTCTTTTTATTTGCTTGTCCATAGGCGGATTAGTCTGCATTTATAATTTCTATAAGTCACATGGTATCACAAGATAGTCACGTTTTCTGTAGGTATTCGAAAAGTTATCGCTGTATCGCAGTAAAGAGGGTAATTTCAGATTTATCTGATTCTTTTTATTTGCTTGTCCATAGGCGGATTAGTCTGCATTTATAATTTCTATAAGTCACATGGTATCACAAGATAGTCACGTTTTCTGTAGGTATTCGAAAAGTTATCGCAGTAAAGAGGGTAATTTCAGATTTAACTGATTCTTTTTATTTACTTGTCTATAGGCGGATTAGTCTGCATTTATAATTTCTATAAGTCACATGGTATCACAAGATAGTCACGTTTTCTGTAGGTATTCGAAAAGTTATCGCTGTATCGCAGTAAAGAGGGTAATTTCAGATTTATCTGATTCTTTTTATTTGCTTGTCCATAGGCGGATTAGTCTGCATTTATAATTTCTATAAGTCACATGGTATCACAAGATAGTCACGTTTTCTGTAGGTATTCGAAAAGTTATCGCTGTATCGCAGTAAAGAGGGTAATTTCAGATTTATCTGATTCTTTTTATTTGCTTGTCCATAGGCGGATTAGTCTGCATTTATAATTTCTATAAGTCACATGGTATCACAAGATAGTCACGTTTTCTGTAGGTATTCGAAAAGTTATCGCTGTATCGCAGTAAAGAGGGTAATTTCAGATTTATCTGATTCTTTTTATTTACTTGTCTATAGGCGGATTAGTCTGCATTTATAATTTCTATAAGTCACATGGTATCACAAGATAGTCACGTTTTCTGTAGGTATTCGAAAAGTTATCGCTGTATCGCAGTAAAGAGGGTAATTTCAGATTTATCTGATTCTTTTTATTTACTTTTCTATAGGCGGATTAGTCTGCATTTATAATTTCTATAAGTCACATGGTATCACAAGATAGTCACGTTTTCTGTAGGTATTCGAAAAGTTATCGCTGTATCGCAGTAAAGAGGGTAATTTCAGATTTATCTGATTCTTTTTATTTGCTTGTCCATAGGCGGATTAGTCTGCATTTATAATTTCTATAAGTCACATGGTATCACAAGATAGTCACGTTTTCTGTAGGTATTCGAAAAGTTATCGCTGTATCGCAGTAAAGAGGGTAATTTCAGATTTATCTGATTCTTTTTATTTACTTTTCTATAGGCGGATTAGTCTGCATTTATAATTTCTATAAGTCACATGGTATCACAAGATAGTCACGTTTTCTGTAGGTATTCGAAAAGTTATCGCTGTATCGCAGTAAAGAGGGTAATTTCAGATTTATCTGATTCTTTTTATTTGCTTGTCCATAGGCGGATTAGTCTGCATTTATAATTTCTATAAGTCACACGGTATCACAAGATAGTCACGTTTTCTGTAGGTATTCGAAAAGTTATCGCTGTATCGTAGTAAAGAGGGTAATTTCAGATTTATCTGATTCTTTTTATTTACTTGTCTATAGGCGGATTAGTCTGCATTTATAATTTCTATAAGTCACATGGTATCACAAGATAGTCACGTTTTCTGTAGGTATTCGAAAAGTTATCGCTGTATCGCAGTAAAGAGGGTAATTTCAGATTTATCTGATTCTTTTTATTTACTTGTCTATAGGCGGATTAGTCTGCATTTATAATTTCTATAAGTCACATGGTATCACAAGATAGTCACGTTTTCTGTAGGTATTCGAAAAGTTATCGCTGTATCGCAGTAAAGAGGGTAATTTCAGATTTAACTGATTCTTTTTATTTGCTTGTCCATAGGCGGATTAGTCTGCATTTATAATTTCTATAAGTCACATGGTATCACAAGATAGTCACGTTTTCTGTAGGTATTCGAAAAGTTATCGCTGTATCGCAGTAAAGAGGGTAATTTCAGATTTATCTGATTCTTTTTATTTGCCTGTCTATAGGCGGATTAGTCTGCATTTATAATTTCTATAAGTCACATGGTATCACAAGATAGTCACGTTTTCTGTAGGTATTCGAAAAGTTATCGCTGTATCGCAGTAAAGAGGGTAATTTCAGATTTATCTGATTCTTTTTATTTGCTTGTCTATAGGCGGATTAGTCTGCATTTATAATTTCTATAAGTCACATGGTATCACAAGATAGTCACGTTTTCTGTAGGTATTCGAAAAGTTATCGCTGTATCGCAGTAAAGAGGGTAATTTCAGATTTATCTCATTCTTTTTATTTGCTTGTCCATAGGCGGATTAGTCTGCATTTATAATTTCTATAAGTCACATGGTATCACAAGATAGTCACGTTTTCTGTAGGTATTCGAAAAGTTATCGCTGTATCGCAGTAAAGAGGGTAATTTCAGATTTATCTGATTCTTTTTATTTACTTGTCTATAGGCGGATTAGTCTGCATTTATAATTTCTATAAGTCACATGGTATCACAAGATAGTCACGTTTTCTGTAGGTATTCGAAAAGTTATCGCTGTATCGCAGTAAAGAGGGTAATTTCAGATTTAACTGATTCTTTTTATTTACTTGTCCATAGGCGGATTAGTCTGCATTTATAATTTCTATAAGTCACATGGTATCACAAGATAGTCACGTTTTCTGTAGGTATTCAAAAAGTTATCGCTGTATCGCAGTAAAGAGGGTAATTTCAGATTTATCTGATTCTTTTTATTTGCTTGTCTATAGGCGGATTAGTCTGCATTTATAATTTCTATAAGTCACATGGTATCACAAGATAGTCACGTTTTCTGTAGGTATTCGAAAAGTTATCGCTGTATCGCAGTAAAGAGGGTAATTTCAGATTTATCTGATTCTTTTTATTTGCTTGTCTATAGGCGGATTAGTCTGCATTTATAATTTCTATAAGTCACATGGTATCACAAGATAGTCACGTTTTCTGTAGGTATTCGAAAAGTTATCGCTGTATCGCAGTAAAGAGGGTAATTTCAGATTTATCTGATTCTTTTTATTTGCTTGTCTATAGGCGGATTAGTCTGCATTTATAATTTCTATAAGTCACATGGTATCACAAGATAGTCACGTTTTCTGTAGGTATTCGAAAAGTTATCGCTGTATCGCAGTAAAGAGGGTAATTTCAGATTTATCTGATTCTTTTTATTTACTTGTCTATAGGCGGATTAGTCTGCATTAATAATTTCTATAAGTCACATGGTATCACAAGATAGTCACGTTTTCTGTAGGTATTCGAAAAGTTATCGCTGTATCGCAGTAAAGAGGGTAATTTCAGATTTATCTGATTCTTTTTATTTGCTTGTCCATAGGCGGATTAGTCTGCATTTATAATTTCTATAAGTCACATGGTATCACAAGATAGTCACGTTTTCTGTAGGTATTCGAAAAGTTATCGCTGTATCGCAGTAAAGAGGGTAATTTCAGATTTATCTGATTCTTTTTATTTACTTGTCTATAGGCGGATTAGTCTGCATTTATAATTTCTATAAGTCACATGGTATCACAAGATAGTCACGTTTTCTGTAGGTATTCGAAAAGTTATCGCTGTATCGCAGTAAAGAGGGTAATTTCAGATTTAACTGATTCTTTTTATTTACTTGTCCATAGGCGGATTAGTCTGCATTTATAATTTCTATAAGTCACATGGTATCACAAGATAGTCACGTTTTCTGTAGGTATTCAAAAAGTTATCGCTGTATCGCAGTAAAGAGGGTAATTTCAGATTTATCTGATTCTTTTTATTTACTTGTCTGATCCTTTTCATGTCATGAAATTTAAAATAGGGAACGAAAATCACGAAAAAGTCATGAATTTTGAAGAAATTTCAGTTTTACTGGAGTGTAATCCCGGGACTTCTGCGCACGCTGTAAGATTCCTTTGTTGTAGCATTTACACATTAATTATATATAATTTACAGATATTTTTAGCTTTCTTTTTTCACATTTGGAGTTTTTCATGAAAACATAAATATTGAGATTGTTTACACTTTAATTTACTAAATTCTGTACATAGACAATAAATATATTTAGTTATTAATATTTTTAGAAACGCTACCATTGTTTAGTATTTTTTAGGCTGCTAATTTCATATTATACAATTTTTAGTACGATAATTTCTTCACTTGTAAAATTAATAAAACTACCCTCTTTAACACATGATGTACATTTTATAAAGTTTTATTGTTTTAAATGTACGTAAAATTGTAAGTTTATAGATCTCACGGTAATCCATATAAGGTTACAAATAATTTTAAGCTAAAAGTTAAGGCTTTTACTTTTTGAGTGAAATTATTTTCTTATTAATGGAAATGAAATTTGCATTTCAATTCATGAAAATGTCATAAAATTGGCTTTCACGAAAGTCGTAGACATTCTGATTTCTCAGGTTAAGGGTCTTATTGATTGATATATTTTAGATAATATTTGATATTTTCAGTTAGTGACTAATTGAAGCCAGTTTTTTCAGCTCTTTTGAAAATTGAAAAACAGTAAAGCATTTACTTTAATAATGATTAGAATTATTTAAGTTTATTTCTGATTTTAAGGTTCTTATTGATTGATATATTTTAGATAATATTTGATATTTTCAGTTAGTGACTAATTGAAGCCAGTTTTTTCAGCTCTTTTGAAAATTGAAAAACAGTAAAGCATTTACTTTAATAATGATTAGAATTATTTCAGTTTATTTCTGATTTTAAGGTTCTTATTGATTGATATATTTTAGATAATATTTGATATTTTCAGTTAGTGACTAATTGAAGCCAGTTTTTTCAGCTCTTTTGAAAATTGAAAAACAGTAAAGCATTTACTTTAATAATGATTAGAATTATTTAAGTTTATTTCTGATTTTAAGGCTTTTATTGATTGATATATTTTTGAGAATATGGAGTATTGAGCTACCATTATGCTGTGTTGGTTTCATATTTGATTAAAACTTTTGAAAAGATATATGTGAATGTCTCTGCTCGGTCAATTTAGCTGTCTTGCACGGAAAATAGGATATCCTCTCCGGGTTCGATAAAAACATTTTTTTTTCTTTATATATTATTTTGTGGCTGATGAAATAAGAAAGTCCACTTAAGTTTTCATAGGTCCTAGAGACTTGCATAAGATTTTCTTGGCTTCCGCAGCCCACATCTCCATTGTGATTCGAGTTGATAGCCAGCACTCCTAGCATCTACCTACTGCACCTACACAGCGGGACATTGTATGCAAATTCTCAACAACAATGCTGTCTTCCATTTACATACTCATGAAAGATTTTTCCCTAGTTGGATATTTGAATATTGTTCTTCGAAGCGACTCATTTTTCCAATAGTCACGTACAGCTTTTAGTCATTATGGTTGAGTCATTCTCGTTGGATGCTCCATTTCCGTTGTCCTGTGTTATACAGCTGAGCTACTTGCTATTGATAAAGCTCTAAATATCAGTTCAACAATAGAGCCCCATTTCATAATATGTACAGACTCTCTTTCTGCTCTCCTTGCTACAGGTGATCCATACTCAACGCAGTCACAAGTAATAAATATACTAGAAACAATTCATAAATTATATCAACTGAAAAAGAAAGTGACCTTTGTCTGGATTCCCGGACACTGTGGTATTCATAAAAACGAGCAAGTAGACACTTTGGCGAAGAGAGCAGTTAGAGAGGATATACCGCTGCATAAAGTTCCAAAGAATGATATGATTGCACATTCACGGGCCGCGGTTTGGGGTGCATGGCAAGCAGACTGGGAAGGAGTGAGGGAGAATAAACTTCGCGAAATTAAAATAAGTGGTAAACCTTGGAAATCATCAATCCAAGAGACAAGATGAAAGGAAGTGGTGTTGATCCGGTTAAGAATAGGTCACACAAACCTCACTCACTCCTTCCTCATGTCAAAGAATGCGCCTCCGGTGTGCGGATCGTGCAATGTGCAACTCACAGTAAAGCATATTTTGACGAATTGCAGGGCTTATGAACATTTAAACAGCATCAACTACCAGACTCTATTGATGAAATATTAGCCGATGACCCCAAACAAATAGCAAGACTTTTTGACTTTTTAGAAGAGACAGAATAAATCAGCAAAATTTAATCAGTCCGGAGATAACTAAAATCAATATCACCACCGAAGTTAAATGATATGCTGCTCGTTGAAGAGAATGGCTCCTGACAAGATTCATTTAAAATATATGTTCGCGAAGAATCTTTGATGATTACAACCATCACGGATTACTCGCTTCTCAAAGAAATAGCGTTAATGACCGAAAAGGTTGACATGCCATAAAAATAAAAAATAAAAAAAAAAAAAAAAAATCCGTTGTAAAGTTCCTTCCTGTCCTCGTGGACGCTGTACAGGATATGCCCTTTTAGCACTTTCCTCCGAAGGAAAGTAGCTATTGAGGTTGGACTCATGACGGAATTTTTGAAAAATTACTTCAAATCTTTATTGATCCTACCTAGTAGACACCGAAAATGACCCCCGTTAAAATTTATATATATCTATATATATATATATATATATATATATATATATATATATATATATATATATATATATAAATATATATATATATATATATATATATATATATATATATATGCATATATATATGCATACATATATATATATATATATATATATATATATATATATATATATATATATATATATATATATATGTGTGTGTGTCTGTTAACACGATAGCGGCCAGAGTTTTTGTTTTTTCGTCACGAAACTTGGTATATAGCATTCAATTAGCAAACGATTGAACGAGTTCGTTAACCACCAAAGTCGGTCCACCGGAAGGGGGGGTTTACCCCGAACCCAAAACACTTATTTGACTATGACAGCCGTAATATTTGTTATATTTCAACGAAACTTGGTATTCTTAGTGGTAATATAGAGAGAAAAGTGAGATATAAAAATGAACTAAATCGGTTCATTAGAAGGGGGGGTTTACTCCGGACCCACAATACCAATTCGCCACTACCAGCCGTGATTTTTGGTATATTTCGACGAAACTCGGTATTCGTAGTGGTAATCTACAGGTAAATATGTGTTGTAAAAATAAACTAAATCGGTTCATTAGAAGGGGGGGTTTACTCCGGACCCAAATTCCTAATATGCTCATACCGGTCGTAATTTCTGCTGTATTGTAACGAAACGCGGTATACGTCGTGGGTAACTCATGAGAAAGAAGTGTTGTAAAAATGAGCTGAATCGGTCAATCGGAAAGCGGAGGTTTAATTTGTAATATATTTAAATAGAAAAGCCGGCAGACGTAGGTTCACAAAGCCGCCGCAAGGAGCGCTTTCTACCACTAGAGTGACTGTATCCTGTTCCTGCGTTAGATCAAAATACGATAATATGAGGATTTTTGTATTTATTACGTAGTGTAGTAGGTACCATGTGTAAACATAACTCTGGATGCAAATTAATAATTGATCAGTTACTCATTACAAAATGAGAACTATTCACGTTTTTATTTTATTTATGTAGGATATTTTAAGCAAATTGTTCTGGAAAGCAGTCTACACTACCCAAATTCTGAGGAAAGTGCTTAGTTATGCAGCTCCTGCGTGACGGACTTTTGCGAAATCGAATCTGAGTTTTCATCCGATTGCTGAATTTTTTCCAGGCGAAAAAGTGGAAGAGTAGAGCTTGTTGGAGACACTATAAGTGAAAATATATCCCCGATTCCTAAATTTACAGGAATTGCATCATATTAGCACGTTTTCGCATAATATTTAGGGTCGTTTTGCGAAGACCACATCTAGTTACTTTGAAGTAACTATCGTGATTTTGCTTCTTACGGATTAGCTTACAGGTTCTTTGGAGGTAGTCTATTACTTATTTACAGGATATCTAAGGTTAGAAATTATATTACCTAAATATAGTAATGAAAAGTTAACACATCAATGAAAAGCATTTAAAATCAGTAATAAAAGTAACTCTTTTTGACTACTATTTTTATATAATATGGTTTCTAACTAACCCCTAGATAACCTTCCTTTGTAAGAAATACTTATAGGCTTGTAAAGCATAAATGAAAATAAGCAGAATATATTTCAGCAAGCAATATTTATTAATAAAAAGGTTAATATTATAAAAATAAATGGTAATTGGGAAGTTTAGGGGCCTCCTTGACGATTTTTTTGTCCGGTGGTTCTATAAAATATTTATATTTATTTCGAATTAAGGGCATACGTGCTAAGCTCGCTCAAGAAGATATCAAAACTCTAGTTAATCCAACGCGCTAAAATTAATAGAATTGTATTATCGACTAGAGTGTTAAAGGTTACTTTACTACCAGCAACAACCAATAGAAATGCTAATGAGTTATGCGCATGCGCTGAATCGCTGTTATAATCACTGCAGATTCTTCATAAGTAACTGGAGAAGTAACTGGATGTGCTCTTCGCAAAAAGACCTAATATTTAGGTACGGATGTGGATAGATTTTTTATTTTTCCTGAATTCACAAATATTTAAAATACATGTCTAATAAATTATTGAAAGGTTACATTGACATGCATGTACATGAGGTGGGCGCTGCACAGTTGGAACATCAACTAAACGGATATGGTTTTTATTTCACATCTTCTAGAGTTGGTCTCTAGACCATTTGCGTTTCCCTCAGCGAATGGTGTTGAGAAGAATGTGCTGGGAGGATAGAGAGTTTATTAAGGAGTTAGGATGGCCGTGTAGGTTAGAATGGAATTTGCGGTAAAAGGAGGGTCAAAATCGAGGCATAAAACGGAGCATCGGTTATTTTTCGGAGAATTGAATTTTCCAATTTTCCTGGAAATGTTCCCAGGATAATTTATTATATATATATATATCATTAATCGATGGGGAATCGAAAAACTAAGTCAAAAAGTCCTTTTGCGATTTTCTCGTTTTCGAGAAAAACGCAAAAACCGTGTTTTGTTTTTTAGACAAATCCCGATTTATCGCATAAACGAAGCGTTGTACCAAAACATGCCTCAATATTAAAGTTGTAGCTTATTAAATTATCTATAAGATGAGACCAAGTTCAGCGTCTTAGCTTGAATATAGACTTCAATCTTCCGTTCACTTTTCTCGATGAACGAAATGTCAATCCGATGGGTTATTCAAACACGATTATCTCGTAAAATAGTCAAGCTAAGATGCTGAACTTGATCTCATTTTAAAGATAATTTAACAAGCTACAACTTTTGTATTAAGGTGTTTTTTCGTACAACGCTTCGTTTAAGCGATAAATCGGGATTTGTCAAAAAAACAAAACACGGTTTTTGCGATTTTCTCGAAAACGAGAAAATCGCAAAAGAATTTTTGACTTAGTTCTTGTATTCCCCATCGATATACTGTCGGTTTAGGACTGGGACACCCTGTATATACATATACAAGTAAATACACAACTCCATCGGGATTATAAGTAAGGAAAAAATAAATAGGTTACAAGGAAATAATGGGAACTCGTTAGTTTGATTTATCCATGCGTGCATAAATCTGAAGATGCATTGTAGCCTCAATTATTTTAAGAATATATATCTTTCTATTCCTCTCCTACTGGACTTTGCTGGCAACATTCACTTGGTTTCATCCGATTCTATCTATAGGTATTGAGGTTGACCATTAAAATAAAGTTTGGAAAATCACAACCCAAAAGGTTTTAAATATAATGGAATGTATATGTATATCCATACAGAACTTGAAGCTGCATAAATTTTGAAAAACTTGAACGTGGTTGCATTTTTCCTTTCTTTGTTTTTATTGTTTTCTGCTATTAGTTTCCAAAGTTAGTATATTCGTGCGGCTTATTGTTTTCTGGATACCATGAACATCAGTATCATATCATTTCTATACTTGAGATGATTTTTAGAAACCTTCTGCTTGTACTATGAAGAAAAAAAAAACAAAGATATCGTGGGTAAGTGTAATAATTGGCTACACTTATGGCCACTCCAATGGCTAACTATCTACCTCTCATTATGGGTTTTCTACTTTCTTTTTTTTTTTTGTAATGTATAAATAGTAGAAATAATATAGAATATTCAAACTCATTACCAACAATGATTAATGTAATCTTTACAGTAAAATCCCTTCCCAGCTAATCTGCCCGCCATGATACTTTAGTGAATGAGTGAGGCGAAGAACACCCAAAGCTTGTCACTTGTGAGGGTGATGTGTGGTCCCGTCATCCCTTAGCGTGATCACACTACATCACGTGAGATGTCACGTACATTATTTACCAGTGCATTATCCCCATAATGCGTGCCTCTCTCTCAGCGTGGCGTTAAGACCTTCAGGGCTTTTAATGAGAAAGGAATTTAGTAATCTGATTCACGATTAAAAAGGTCGACAACCTCAATAAGTTACCTAATTCATTCGGGTTTATTTTATTCTCTTTGTGGTTGCAGTCTCCTTCATGAGCAGTCTGAATTCTTACTTTGCCTGGACAACAATAATAATCCTTATGTATTAATATTACATGTACATTTAATATGCCACTGTATAATGCACAATGCAGTGCACAAGTCGAACTGCATATATTAGCAAAAATTATTAAAAATTCCGTCACGAAGGAGCTGCATAATTAGACATATTCCACAGCTAAAGTCATACGTAGTTAACACACTCGAGACGACTTTTTTTTCGATCACGGTCCCCAGGAGGGATTTTTTTCTTCTTTGTATTGTTCATTATTAATAAAAAAACATGTTTACTGTGGAAATCACCCAATTCGTAAGTGAATTCACATTAATAAGATCATTGTACACCGAGTGTGCAGCTCGCTTTTCGGAACATTTTTATTGCGAACAACAGATTGACCACCACGTGTGCGATGTAAGGTAACATGAAAATACATTTTTTTTTTAGACAGTAAAACCAATGCTAAACTTTTCTTTCCTGTTTCAGATTTCATTGGAACAGATTTCATTATTCCAAGAAAAATCATATTTCGACGACTAGTTTACTCAGAATAACTGATATTTACACATTACTGTTATTGCCCACACGATGTACAGGCTGTCTTATAACCTAGGAAATCAATTGCACACGATATGTCTTCAGAATCAAAGCAACACACAAATATATATATATATATATATATATATATATATATATATATATATATATATTTATAAATTAAAGGGGATCATATTCGGTATCTACTGGGAAGGATCAATGAAGATTTTAAGTACTGATTCAAAAATTCTTTCACGAGTGCATCCTCAATAGCTACATTCCTTAGGAACCTGTTAAAATAAAATTCCCATTCGTCTAATACAGCACAAATTGTTTAGATATATTAGGAAGTGCCGATAATGTTTGGCTCCTTCCATATACTGTTCATTGACATGTATACTTAGGCCAGCACAATTAATTATTGTACTTATAATTGTACAGATTTTAAAATAATCACGAATTATAAAAAAAAAAAAATCAAAAAAATCAACAAAAAAATCGTCTAATGTTTTCAGCATTAAAACAGAATAGATGCTCTTCAGAAAGATTTATTGAAGAATTTCTTTTGAAGATAGTTCTCTCAGTTTGTATTTAGAGGTAAATAAGTTGTTTGGTACAAAACGTTTTGTAAACACATGATGAGATAAGAGACAACATCCCATCTCGGTGATAAGGTCCTCTCCAACTCACAGCTTTCTCCAAAATAACACTGTTGAATAATATCCCAAAAGCTTACAATAGTATAATGAACGTAATTTCGAAAATACAATTAATTAATAAGATTGTGTTGTATTTAAAAATAAATAATTATAGACAGTTTTCGTTATGCTAAAAATTCATCATTGGAATAGATTCTATGAAATATCTGAATCGCTCTATATGGACAGTAAAAGCTTCTTAAATTTTTATTTTAAAATGTCTTCATTTTTATGTCAATGTGTCAGTTAACCAATTGAAAGCACTCGGGAAATTTGAAGGGTCAGGAGCTTGTTAATTTTTATTTTTTGTAGAGCCAGAAGCTTGGCTTTTGTTTCGTTCTATACTCTTGCCACCAGACTTATTTTTTATAATGGCATGTCAACCCTTAAGGTCATAAAGCTATTTCTTTGCGTGGTCATTTTCAATGTAATTCTGTAAAAAGTATTGATATGCACACATTCTGACAACTTTTTTTTTCCCCGCATTTAGTTCAAAAGATAAATGCTCAATTGCTTGATAAAATAAAATAAAATATAAAAGTAGATAATAAAAAATAAAGAAAAATAATAATAAACAATTAATTTAAATAAAAATAATAATACAAAATAATATATACAAATTATAAATAAATAAAATAAACAAATGAGCATTTCGGTTGTGTATGTTCTATCTACATTTTGTCTACCAACTTGGCGGCCCATAAAAAGTCAATAAGCCGCTCCAATTGTTTGGTATGATCACCTCGAATTTGATTTGTTGCTCTTTCAGTTGCTCATAGGCCCGGCAATTAGTCAAGATGTGCTTCACAGTTAGCAGCACATTGCAAGAGTTACAAATTGGTGGAGGGTCGTTTGACATAAGGAAGGATTGTATGAGGTTCCTGAATATATATATAATATACTGATATGGCCACTTAACTAAAATATATGAATTATTATTATTATGCTTGAGCCAGCCAAGATCGCAAATGAAACTGTAACCAAATTAGGAAACTTGGTGAGGTTACCGCAACATATGTTTTATTTTCTTTAGTTAAAATAATCACAGTTATTGATAAAATCACTGACAGCCCTTTTACGAAATAGACCCGAAGTTCTCAAAAGAGCATGCCAAAATGTGGGAAATACAGTTTCTTTCTGAAAAGCCTTATTTTAAAAAATGGCTTGATGTGTACATTTCCTAAGTAACGCACCTTATGAACTGCATTGGAGGACATGTGTTTCTTCATACCGATCATCTTGATACCGATAGGACCCTGAGACAGTCCTAAGTAGGTGTTAGCGGAAGGAAAGATGGTTAGCCTAGAGGTTGCGAGGCAGGTGGTGGGGTACCTGCATTGGAGTGCCCCTACAAGGCAAGGTTCTATGCTAGGCGCTACACTCTTCCACCTATACACTACCTCCAAGCGGTGCGTAGGATTATCTTCCTGTATAGGCTATCTCTTTGTTTCAGTATATATATATATATATATATATATATAGGGTAAACACACCAGTAGCTGACATGCTTAAGGAAATTTCAGTTCATTTTTAGCTTTAAATATTCTAATGGTGATGTCGGTGTATTTTTTTCACTTTCATCTTGTCCAAAATCTATTCCTCTTGCTTACTACACCTTCAAATTTGAAAAACCTTCGCTCAATGATAAGATAAATGCCAATTTTGAGAAAAGTTACTTTGCTCCAGTTGCTGTCAGGCAATTCTCCAATAGCTGACAGGGATTGCTCCAGTAGTTGACAGGGACAATAAAGTCATACAAAAAATAGCTTAAACTTTAGTATTACTTTATTTCAAAACAGGAATCATAAATGTATCATGTATTACAATAGTAGGAACTTGAGTTATCTATTTTTGGCTTTGCACCTTAATTCAAGACACGTAACTCATAACCAGTTACGACCACTATAGCAGACAAAACAGGATTTTTATGGGACAACCACCTGTTCTTGGTGAGATACTCGCTACATCGAGCCATCGTGCTGCCCAAATTCTTCGTCATATCTGATAGGTCGTTGGGAAGTCTTAAATTTGTAACGTCGGTTGGGGCTTGCTTGTTCTTCTCTTCTTCTGAATGCTGGGATCCCTTCAAGAGCTGCATTGAGTGTCTGAGGCTCATCCAATTTTTTTTCTTCTTGCGACAGGGTCTGTCAGCTATTGGTGATATGCCCAATATTAGGGCCCAATACCTGACACCCATATAATTTCTTAATTCACAGTAAAATAAGGTTCAAAGGCAGATAAAACATAATCTATAAACACTCAATAGAAGAAAAAACACGCTAATTTGAGAATATAACAGAATAAGTAAAGAGGAGAACATGAACTGTAACTTGGTGTCTTAGCTGGGTGTTCTCTTCTTGGAAGGCGCTGAACTAGTGACGGAGAACATGCAGTTGTTGTGATTACCTTATATTACAATTCCCGCCAAAATAAAGCAAGGTAAGCAACCTAACAACGAAGGAATACCTACAGAAGCCATGGCTTTGTGAGAGGGGTGTCTGAAAGGCTTTGAACCTTTATTATTTATATTTTTCAAAGATGTTGTCAGCTACTGGTGCACCTGTCAGCTACTGGTGCGTTTACCCTATATATATATATATATATATATATATATATATATATATATATATATATATTCGAACATGATGTAATTTCTTTAAAAACAAAATTTTCGAGCGAATAAAGAATGTCTATTTTCCTTAGCATTGTATTTATCTATATCCAATGAACAAATATCAACCAGCACTAATTTTCATATAAAATAATGTGCAATAAGCATCATTCACAATATGAAATTAGGAAAGTTATAACATCTTATTAATTACAAATTTAAATAAAATATAGTTGCTATTTTTTTTTTTTATATACTTTTCACAATTTATGTAATATTCATTAAATATTGTTACTCAAAGTGATCTTATTGAATAATAAATAAATACATATTAGTATATTCTTACGGACTAAATCTATTTTATTAATAATGTTTTTTTCTAATAATATTATTTGTATAAGTTATTGATTACACTGCCACACACAAAAAGAAAAAGTTCGGACCCAGAAAACAGACCATGTTTACTATATGTTTTTGGGGTTGCTTAATCCGAATCCGGAGTCAGAAAAAAACCCGCACGTTTTGTTTAAGCCCAGCCCCCCAAAACTCATTATGTTGGATATTTTACTCTATAATATTTTTATTCAAGCTATTAACAAGAATAAACAACTAGTTCCTGTGTGCTTAAAAATAATAATTTTTTGAGACCTCAACGAACTCGATTGTTCCTTTTGTTGCGAAGTTACAGCCCATTAAGTATATGACTTTTCTAAAAAAAATCGCGTTTTTCCTTATATTTTAGTATTTAATATACTAAAATATAAGCACTCATAAGACATAATAATTTATAATTTAAGTAGTAATCATGAGTAAATAAATAAAAAAAGAAACATTTTTCGTTGTTACATCTGCAAATAATCGATATTGTCGATACAAATGTAGTAAAGTCATTGTATAAAAATTGTAATTTTAGTTAGAAAAAGAGTATACAGCCAAATAAATATATTTATGTAAATTTAGGACAATTTTTGTGATGATGAAACAGTTTTCACTATTAATAAATCTTTTTTTTTCAAGAATAATATGATTTTGTATTTTTTTTTTTCAGGTAAGTCCTGGCTTTCTGCATCTTCAATAACGTAAAATATTGTCCAAGTAAGTCATTTATAATAATAGTCACTACGATTTTACTAATTCCAATAAATAAAATTTAATGGGGTCTCCCGTGGTCTAATGGCTAACGTATTAGATTCATATGCGGGAGATGTTGGGTTCGATTCCCACTGGCGGCAGGAATTTTCTCATGTCACGGCTCGTTGGGGAAATTCCTCGCTGCATCCTGGATGTCGGCGCTAATGGTCTAGATGTCGATGCGCCATAAAAAAGAAATAAAATAACTATTTTCCCGTACTAATACTATGCAGACCCATGAAAGCAACCTCTGCCAACTGACAGACCACCTTTATGATGTCTTAGGGAGTGAGACAGACAGTTTAGTAAAAATTTGGCCATACTAAAATTCTTTCTCAAGAACGTTGCCAGGTCTTAGACTAACTTGTAGTTTTGATTAATTGGAGAACTGTAGATGAGCGCTTGCGTCATATGAACGGCATTCCCAAGTAAAGTACTTTTTTTAGCCCTAAAGAAAACAAATAACCGCAATTAGCCTATCGATACGAGTATAGACTCGCTATCCCGTGAGACCAAAGGAAGTGTATTTAAGTAAAACATACATTGGAAGGTAGATATTCGGCAAGGGTTGGTAAACAGGAAAGGCCCAAGGGATGGAGGAACTCTACCGCAGTTAATGTACAGTTTACAGATGGAATCGATCAGTCTATGATGGTGGATACAAATCCCAGATGCAGCCAACAAGGCAAATTTTCAAATCCAGGATGTGATCCTCGACGGCTAAGTCCTTCAGACAACTCATATATAAATAATTGAGAAAGAGGGAGGTAAAAAGGGCAAAATTTAGAAAGGATGATGGACTGTCGAAAAATATGTTAAGGGATCCGCTGACGGAACCTAGAAGCAGGGCCAATACGAATTCCTTCATAGACCTTAAGAAAATAGGCTAGGACAATTTCCTGGGTGTAGCCAGAAGAGGCTTGGGGGAAGAAGTAGCAACTGTCTCGGACCACTGTACTCTGAACAAACCTACATATGTTTGTTATGAAGATGAGTTCATCGCCAATCTGTAGATGGTGCAAAGAAGAGGATGATACACCTGAGCAAGTTACGTTTGAATGTGTAGCATTGAAAAATAGAAGATTCCTGCATTTTGGTAGTCTTGTTGAGGATGAAATCAAAAAGTGGACGATAGTCTGGCAGTAACAGAGACTCATCAGGAGTTTGACCAGCTGTAGGACTAGCACAATGGGACAACGGCCGATATATATATATATATGTATATATATATATATATATATATATATATATATATATATATATATATTATAGTATTGTACAATTTTTTTTTTTTTTTTTTTTAGCGGCGCATCGACAAATCTGGGCCATGAGTGCCGACATCTAGGGTGCAGCCAGGAATTTTCTCAACGAGCCCTGAGATGAGAAAATTCCTGCCGCCGGTGGGGATCGAACCCACCATCTCCCGCTTATGAATCTAAGGAGCTAGCCACTAGACCACGGGTGACCCAATATTGTAAATATATTAGAATCTAATTGACCAATTTCCACTGACCAACGAGAAATAACAAAGGATTTCCCTATTGAAAGTTCCGTTGGATGTTGTAGCAACTGTTACGCAGGAGTAAATGTTTTCCTTCTGACGTGCCGCTGTTAGCTTGCGACCAAATCGATTTCACGGCATGCTCTTGTGTAAACCTGACGGAGTTTCTCTATGCCTTGGTCCGACGACCACAAACAGGTTGTTGCCCTTAATTATTTTCAAAATAATTGCTTTATTAAGAGAAAATTTTTTAAATTAATATTTCTGACAAGACATCTCGTAAATATATAATGTTTTGCACGTGGGAAGCATGCAGGAGTTCTTCGAACGAAATATCTATTTTGATAAATTTCTGTCATTCCAATAAAATACATCCTCAATCATGGAATTTGCAGCAACATTTCTAAGAACGAAATTCCAAAAGATATATCTGAAGCACTTGCAGACAACCCCTCCATGGTGGACAAAGTATTAAATTTTCTTAAAAAATCAAAATTATACACAGAAATATAGCAAAAAAAAAATAAAAAAAAAATAAAAAAAAAATAAAATAAATAAATAAATAAATAATAAAAAATAAAATAAATAATTTCTGTATATATTCTATACCTTGAACGCAGATTCATTGATTGCGTATAGTTTTTAAATAATATGCCGTAACGGACCAAGCTCATATCACAATATTATTATTTTAGCAGTATCCATGTAAAACAATTATATTAGCCATAGCAGTTTCAGAACCATTTTTAAAAACCCTTTTTGAACATAATATAACATTACAACTTAAGAGCATCCTCGACAATATATGTAGTGCATACCTTTATAGTACAAAATACTTTTCATTGAAAAACACTTTACAGGACGATGGTAACCTTTGACGTTCTTCGTCCTTAAACCCCATTCATACATACATACATTTCTAAGATTTGACAAGATGTAGACAGGTAAATATTCGAATTGATTTGTTAAAAAAGTGCTAAAAGTTTACAATAAATTGGATCTCAAGAGGAATCCTTTATAAGGATCTTTTAGCTCGAAATATATTGGGGGTAACAAAAATGATCTAAAAATGAGAATTCATTTTTTCATTTGGTGGCCTAAAATGTTTTAAAACCTTTCTTTTTTTATTGTGGCCAAAATTTCTGTTTTTTTTTTTTTTTGTTTTTTTTTTCAATGATTCAGCATACACTACTCCTATAACAAAAGGGATGGCGAGTCCGTTAATCAATTAAATCAACCCATTAGTAGTGTTGATTAATCAGAATAGCCACGTGGAATACACCGGTTCTAATTGATTACCTAAGTTAAGCAACGTCGGGAGTGGCCTTTGCCTGAATGGATGACCGTCTACGTGCTGTTGGCATTATAACAGAGTGCCTAAGTGTAGATAGCCCGACAATAATAAACCAGGTGTTGATAAGCCGTTAAAAAAAAAAAATAAAAATAAAAAAATAATGAGAACTCTGATTTGTCAACTGGGCAAGTCACGCCAAAAGTACTCTTCCCTTATAAATTGATAAAAGCGATTTTAAGAGGAGGATTTTATCCAAATTTTGTACAGGAAACAAATCTATCTGTAGCAATTGTTCCACTGAGGAATGTGTTAACGTTACTCAGCTCTCGAGGGACAAACATTTTTCTCGTTATCGGATTTATTTGTTGAACGCTTTTTGTGTAATCAGTTTCGGTTTACATACGCCTGATGTAATCAATTCCAATATATCACTACATTTCTCCTGAAACAATGGGAAATTAAAAAGTATAGCAATTTTTTTTTTAATATTACACCCGCATTTTGAAACAACAAAATTCAACTTTTGCTAAAATAAATGATTTACTTGAATCCACCCCAAACTCTAGGAAAGAGCTAAATCCTTGTAATCCGACGTGGAATAAACGACAATCACATCAAATCTTTATATTATAAGATGTTCACCCTATTTTTCACTATGCATTTCCTTCAATAATCCTGTAATTTGCTCTAAATATTTTACACAGAAGAGAGCCTTTTTCTGGCAGGACTACCTCTATAAGGTTGAGGCTGTGATTTGTATTTTAAGTGTTCTCTGAAGAGTCGCCAAGGAGACCTGAAACATGCTGAACAAAATAATGTATTATTGAAGAATGGTATTTATTTAGTGAAATATGACATTCTGCCACATAAAATCATTACATTACACGACTAATACTTCAAAAATATTCTTAATGATTTTTTTAATACCTAATCAGAAACACAAACATGTACTGGCTAATGGGGTCTCCCGTGGTCTAGTGGCTAGCGCGCTGGATTCATAAGCGGGAGATGGTGGGTTCGATTCCCACCGGCGGCAGGAATTTTCTCATCTCAGGGCTCGCTGAGAAAATTCCTGGCTGCTCCCTGGAGGCCGGCGCTAATGGCCAAGATTTGTCGATGCGCCGTAAGAAAAAATAAAAAAAAAATGTACTGGGTACCTCGGCATAAAGAGCTCGGAATAACTAAGTTTATAGGATACTGTTATTTGTGTAATCTCCTTTGAAGCGCCTCATATAATAAATAAATAAATAATACTTTTTGAACGTATGATATTATATTTAATTTAAAAAAAAAAAATATTTATCTTCTACGTTTGCAATAAGTTTCTTTATTGTCAGGTTATATTTACTACATGTTAAAACAATCAACGAAATTGATGGTCCTGAAACAGATAGACTACAAATAAAAGCGTGCCAAACAATCAACCTTGAACAACTCCAGAAACATTAAACATTAAATAGGTAAAAACCTATGAAAATATTTTATTTTCTGAGATTGATCTTGATTCCAATATAAGTCAAAATATTAAACAACATTAATGTTTACTTTTAATTATAAATACAAAAGACATTAATAACAAAGAAAGGATTTTTGGCAAGAAGCTTTTGTTTTACACGGGAGATTAAACCTGTCAAAGTGCAGTTATGTTAAAATATGTGATATAATCAATTAATCTCGCGCAAAGAGGTGCCTGCGTGAACTGTCTTGGCACTCTGTCAAGATCTTGCGGCAAAATAAGGCTGGCAGTAATATCTGAATGAGATAATGTTTGTATTGTATCTTGCCAATGTTTTTCACGTCCAAGTTCACTTTATCTCTTTAGGCCGGCATGCTTTTATGTTGTTTTTATAGACACAAGGTTACGACATACAGATATGTAATGTTGTCTTAAGTTCTCTTTACAAAAGTGGAATTATTAGGAAAATTGTTTACCTTAAGTGGGAAACGTTCATTCTGATGGTTTCAGTCATACCATGTAGATGACCCTTAGTTGTGACGTGGCCCAGGTAGCGCAAGTTGTGCCTACATTCATTTAGGCTGTATTTTTTCCTTTAAGTCGAAGGATTAGACGAGAATAGGTTACACCATGCAGATTACGGATAGGACACACTTATTAACTCACTTATATTTAATGGCAAAGAAGAATCAACCCAGACAGTGCAGGTAACGTTTCGATGACAGTAAAACGCCTACTAATGGAATTTAAAATACATGAACGACTAAAATTAACTTACCACTAACAGGAACTACTGATGACGGTAGCCCCATCATTAACTTACCACTAACAGGAACTACTGATGAGGGTAGCCCCATCATTAACTTACCACTAACAGGAACTACTGATGAGGGTAGCCCCATCATTAACTTACCACTAACAGGAACTACTGATGAGGGTAGCCCCATCATTAACTTACCACTAACAGGAACTACTGATGAGGGTAGCCCCATCATTAACTTACCACTAACAGGAACTACTGATGAGGGTAGCCCCATCATTAACTTACCACTAACAGGAACTACTGATGAGGGTAGCCCCATCATTAGCGATGTAATAAAAAAACAAAACAATCCCGTAACACGCCACGAGGGCCCAGAGGAGCAGATACTATAGAGGTATCTGATTCATGACCACACGGCACACTAGGGAGATAGTGCGGTCTGCACTATGCTCCGGCAGCCTGATTTTCTCCTTTTGCAGGCACCCATTTATAAATTAATTAAAGGCTGGCTTGGCCTAGGGACGGTCAGGGAGGCGAAATCCAACCCACGAACGAAGACACTAGAAGATAAAAATCTTTATTGCTTGCTCGGGATTTGAACTAAGGTCCTCCACCTTATTAGTCCAAAGCTCTGCCACGGAGCTAACCTCGCCCCTATCGATATAATAATATTTTTAAAACACAGCAACCTACTCGGAACCCTCTAGAAATATTATTTCAACTGTATTATAATAAACTGATTTCAAGTAGTAATAAAGAAGAAATTAGATTATTATAAAGAAGCTATTAAGACATTTTTTTTTAGATTTTATTATTATTATAACTTGATATAAATTAATTTTACTTGTGGACAAGACCACAATCCATGGTCCAATAAATAATTAACTACTGTTAGTAGTTTTAGTGTTATGTTATGTAAATAGCACTGCTGTAAACAGTGTATTGTCCTTAATTCTGTAAAAAAATCTGCATAAATTGTGTTTTATGTTCTTTTTTTTTTTTTTTTTTTTGTATTCAGGTCTAACAGTTACAGATAATTGTAGACATATAAATATGTATTTGTTTGTTGTTTAAAAAATAGTAAATCGCCATCGTTGCGGAGCTCTTAAAATAAATTTAAAATATATATGTACATATATATATATATATATATATATATATATATATATATGTACATATATATATATATATATATATATATATGTATATATGTATATATATATATATATATACATATATATTTCTTTAAGGCTCCTGAAGAGGTATCTAGGGGTGCGAAACGTGTAGAATCGTTTTAATAAATTGACTTTTGTGTTTAGTGCATATAAAATTATAATCTATATTTCAGGATATTACTTTAAACATAAAAATAACCTTTCTATAATCTGCAATTCTCATAAAATATCAGAAAATAAATAGAACTGAATAAAACATGAATTAGATCTATATTATTAAATTTTTTAGTTCCACTAAAAGAAACAGTGAAGTGGTTTTCAGGACGTATAGAGATATAAAAGAAATATGGACATCAAAATATGTAATAGAATTTCACTTTTTCATTTCCAAGAGAAAATAGAGCGGGCATGAAATGAACTTACTCGAACTAGTTTCTGTAATATTATTTTATCTAAAACTATTTCATAAATGTAACTAATAAAGAAGGTAGACAGTTTAAAATACTTCAAACCTTCAAAAGGTAAATTTAATAATAACAGACATTATTAATCATGATGATTAGATAGTTAGCCTTTTTTTTTTTTTTTTAATTTAACTGTTTATTTGATATAAAAACAAAACATGATATAAACATTGTGTACCTACAGACCACAAGGATAAATTTACAATATAAAACAATTTAACTTTAATGTCAATGACAATAACTTTAATGCATGAAATGTATCTTCTTCATTTCCTTGCTCTATTACATTGTGAGAGTAAATATAAAATTCATTATTTGTAAGGAAAATAGTTAATAATAATAAGTACTATTTATATATATACAATAGAATATACAGTTAGGGATTAATGAGTAAATGTTTATGTATAGTTATCTCACTCCTCATAGTATAATCCAGTCCTTGGCATCCACTCAGCATGGTCTGTTATACTTATTTCAATAATATATGTTTTGTCCTTTTATGTACATATCTCTTAGTGCTACTTTTGCTATAGTTACCTATATTCTTAATCAGTGGGTTAGGTTTTCCCTTGCATGCTTTAAAAAACTTATATGTGAGCTTGTGTATGAAGAATTTTATGTGCGGAATATTGGATATTTTATGAAGTGTTTCTATTTTGGTGCATCTGGGTAAGTTATTTATCTGGGTAAGTTAGTTAGCCGTCGAGGTGATAAGTAAAGATGGAATGGTTGGGATTCGGCTAAAGAAACCCTAAAGAGACCTGTTAACTTTGGTCTTCCTCTGCCTCCCGGCATTTCCATAGCTGACGAAGGCTACCAATGAGTAGCCGAAACGTCCAAAATATAGATTTTTTTTTAACAAAAATCATATTGAGGTTTCTTTAGCCGAATCCCAACCATTCCATTTTTACTTAGATATTCCTAAGGATTTAAGAACTTCCACATATAGTATCCTCCATATTAATATTGTGGAGGCCCGGTGGCAGTGAGGAGTAAGGTGTGTACACTATGTGCTTAAGATCGTAGGTTCGATTCCCACTAGGGGTGATGGCGTTTCTTTCAGAAAAAAAAGATATCGGCCCTACCCTCGCTAGAAAAGGGCGATAACCAGGAGAGACCCCGCCCCGAAAATTTTAGTCACGTAAAATTGGACGTTAAAATTTAAATAAATCATTATATTCTTCCGTGTTTTCGGAAGTGCTAATTCTAATTGTTATTTACCTGACAGTATTTACCCTTTTCTTGCACGTTTATTTAGCAATTTCTGTTTCTCACTTTAAGCCATTAAAAAAACAGTAAACTTATGGCGGCTGTTTTGTTTTGCGAAGCATAAATATTTTGGCACGTCTGTTTCATAAACAGGAAGTGTGGTAGGAACTTTCACGAAAAGTGAGTGTACGAACAACAAATTCATTATAACTAACATATTCCGTGCATACAAGTTGGACTTCATTTTGAACATAAATAACCAAGAGCTACCTTATTATTTAACCTACTATGATTTAGTAACAGAGTTTTTTTTTAATGTTACGGGAATAACATGTTATCAGTTTTCTGTAATAATTACCAAATCGGGGTCTCCCGTGGTCTAGTGTCTAGCTCCTTAGATTCATAAGCGGGAGATGGTGGGTTCGATCCCCACCGGCGCACAATGGGGCGAGTGACAGGGTAGGTCGGACATTCATTAATATCTCCGGTTCTACTGGTCCTAGAGTATTACTTCTGGTATCATTTTAAAGCCAATCCAATACTCTACTTAACTACATGATCAGCAATTTCACCAGTTGCGATATAACTGGTAGGATGAATTTTTAATGTGTATATACATACATTCATAAGTTCACAAACGCAAAACTAAAACTATAAAAAATATATATATAGCCGTAAAAATTAAAATAAATTATAATATTTATAAATAATAGCTGTAAGAATTTATAATATTTCTAAAATTTTGTTAATTTTTATTATTTACAACGAGCATTTTCAGATATGAATATATATACATACATTTTTTTGGTACTTACGTATTAGCGTCAAAGCAGGTTAAAGAGCCGGGTCTCAGAGAACTGGATCTACACCATATCAGAGATCTGGATCAAGGAGTCAAATCAGATTTCGCCAATATGGCGACGGGATTATCAACGATTTAGGTTAACTAGAGTTTTGATATAACCTTTAGCTAGCGAAAACGCGTAGCACTTATATTAATAGCATAATTGCTATGCGTTTCCGCTCGCTACGCTCGCTCAAGATTATATTTAAACTATAGTCAATCTAACACGTTGATAATATAGATCAAGGATGGTTTTTCGCTGGATAATGGACTGGCAACAATTTGGCATCGCTTCGAAAAAGTAGCTTTCATCCTAGCTATTCTGATGTCGCTATCTCGCACAGAAACTGAAATCGTGTAACAAAAAAAAAAACAACTACAATTGCGTGGGTAAACAAAGCACAAATGAATTGCATTGAAAAGACAAAGGGAACAAGATGGCTACTATAAACACAATAGATGATATCTCTGACAGTGATTGACCAATAGAAATGCGTTATCCATGATCCAGATCTCTGAACGAGACCCGCCTCTTTAACCTGCTTTGACGCTAATACGTAAGTACCATTTTTTTTTTTTAAATAAAATACGTCTTTGTCTTTCTGACAAATGGTCGAATGATATGGAATACCTACTAGAATGGACGAAGATGGAAGTTGTTTAGAATATACTTCTGGAAAAATGAAGTCCCTCTTGAGCCATTCGTGATTTTTCCTCAAAAGATCCAAAGATTGTTTACATCATTCCATTTAAATTGAAAATGTAGCACCATTCCCTTAATTTCTCCAGGAACCCGTTCTTCAAACTTTTTTTAATCGCAAAACCAAATAAGTTAGTCCATTTTTACAAAGCCGTGTCATAATACTTAAAATTAATATTGTTGGATCTAAAAAAATTGAAACAGACCATCATTTGTTTTGTTTTCCATTGTGTCGAGACGGGAGACATGAGACTGATTCCTAGGAGGAACGGAAGCAACCACTAATTGGATTAATAAAGGCGCGCAGGTATCAACAGAAAAATAGAAGGGTCTTTTTGCGAAGACCACATCCAGTTACTTTTGAAGTAGCAGTAGTAATTTATAACAGTTACTCGTACTCGCTGATAAGCTTACTGATTAGCTTATAGGTTCTTTGCTGGTTATCTACTACTTCTTGACTCGTTATCTACGGTTATAATTCATATTAGATAATGGCAAGCAATATTTATTAATAAAAAGGTTAATATAATCAAAATCAATTCTCTCAACTATGAAATAAGTTATTAAGCATTAAAGTTGACTGTTTTGCAGGTTATGAAGGATAACAAACAAGTTATTTGTGAACAAACATATTTTAATCGTTTTCTCTCTCTTTTTTTGGATATTTTACATTTATTAGGTATTACATGCTATGCGTTTCCGCTCGCTCAAGAAGATATCAAAACCCTAGTCAATCCAACTCGCAATTAATAGAATTACATTAATTTTACCGACTCTAGTCTATCCAACTCACTAAAATTAATAGGATTCCATTAATTTTTCCGAGTAAGAAACCCGGAAAACCCGGGGGTCAATCCCTTTTTCTTTGTCAGGAACATCGCGAACTAATTGTAAACGACTCATTTTTCTCACTAACATAAACAGAGCTTTTTATACACAAAAGCTAATTCACTGTTGAAGGTTACTTTACTCCCAGCAAGAACCAAAGCAATTGGCCATCGGAATCCTCCAATAGGAAGGCAAAGGAGTTATGCGAATGCGCTGAATCACTGATACAATCACTACTGCTACTTCAAAAGTAACTGGATGTGGTCTTCGCAAAAAGACCCAAATAGAATATCTACTGAATAGGCAAGTTTAGGCAGGATCTGACAACGCTGTAAATTAGACAATATACTCCTAAAAGAGTTCCAAGTCGAAGTTTTTCGGGCAACTACCGGCGATTTGCGAAGACCACATCCAGTTACTTTTGAAGTAGCAGTAGTGATTGTATCAGTGATTCAGCGCATGCGCATAACTCCTTTGCCTTCCTATTGGAGGATTCCGATGACCAATTGCATTGGTTCTTGCTGGGAGTAAAGTAACCTTCAACAGTGGAATTAGAGTTTGTTAATGGAAAAGCTCTGCTTATGTTAGTTAGGAAAAATGGGTCTTTTACAGTTAGTTCGCGATGTTCCTGACAAAGAAAAAGCGATTGGTTTCTTTCTCGCAAAAATTAATAGAATTCTATTAATTTTAGCGAGCTGGATAGAATAGAGTCTTTAAAATTAATAGAATTCTGTTAATTTTAGCGAGTTGGATTGACTACAGTTTTGATATCTTCTTGAGCGAGCGGAAACGCATAGCACGTATGACCATTATGCTAAATAAATGTAAAATATCCAAAAAGAGATAGTAAAGGAATAAAATATGTTTGTTTACAAATAACGTTGTTTGTTATCCTTCATAACCTGCAAAACAGTCAACTTTAATGCTTAATAACTTATTTCATAGTTGAGATTGATATTGTTATTATTAATTAGCTCACTAATGTACTAGCTATACTCATAAAATGTACTGACTTGTTATATATACAATGTGCAAAAAGTATTTTGTAATATCTTGATGTATGTTAAAGAGCAAGTCGCCAAAATTTGCGAAACTCTTAATAAATAAATATCATAGTTGAGAGAATTGATTTTGATCATATTAACCTTTTTATTAATAAATATTCCTTGCCATAATCTAATATGGATTATAACCGTAGATAACGAGTCAAGTAGTAATAGATAACCAGCAAAGAACCTCTAAGCTAATCAGTAAGCTTATCAGCAAGTACTAGTAACTGTTATAAATCACTACTGCTACTTCGAAAGTAACTGGATGTGGTCTTCGCAAAAAGACCCGCGAAATCAATTAAATAAAATTGTTTTCTTTCTGGCGTAAAAAAAAAATTAGGAGAATTTTTAAAAACCTTTTTTTGCCAGTTTTTGATTTATTATAATACCCTTAATGTGTACTGGAAGCAAAAATAATGTATACAAGAAAATAAGAGTACACGACCAATTAAAAAAGCTTAGGTGTTTTTCGACGTAGCAATTATAACAAGGCTTTATGTAAAAACCAATGCAATAATATGGCTTAAAATAAATTTTCTCAATAGAAATTAATATTAAAAATTTAATTTTTTCCCCCAATGTCCAACATTACTGTGGGATCGCCCCACTGTGCGGCGGCAGGATTTTTCTCATCTCAGGGCTCGCTGAGAAGATTCCTGGCTGCACCCTGGATATCGGTGCTAATGGCCCAGATTTGTCGATGCGCCGTTAAAAAAAAAAAAAAAAAAGATCCCAAATCCCTCCAAAAATGTAGAACACACCTGAGCATGTTGAAAGCATTTGTACATTGGTCTCGATATATTTTTCTTACAAACATTCGCTTTATCCAAACTCCTTTCTTGGCTGTTACTACATTCGGTCGAATACAAAAGATTACGGCAACTACAAAAAAAATAATTAATTTGGGACCAGAGTAAATCCCCTCTCCTAATAAAGTACTTTCTTATGGGTATTGCCCTATGCTATTACTGACTGATTCTCTATTGTACGAGACCAGCCATGGCTGCTGATTCTTCCCTTAAGATATTAAAAAAAAACGTTTAATTTATTTTTTGTCTTGTTTTGGACTAATTTATTAAATGACGACTTCTATCTATATT
Organism: Gonocerus acuteangulatus; assembly: GCA_946811695.1. Classification (NCBI taxonomy): domain Eukaryota; kingdom Metazoa; phylum Arthropoda; class Insecta; order Hemiptera; family Coreidae; genus Gonocerus; species Gonocerus acuteangulatus. The sequence continues at coordinate 18,238,670 of OX328131.1, read as the reverse complement.
ATTATTTTTTATTATTTTATTTTTACAATACTCCACATCATTAGTGAGTAGCATCGAATGGCCCTTTTGCACCTGAGTGCTGCTCATAGTGATATTTCCAATACCAAGTCAGTAAATCACCAATCTAAGTAAAATATATTAAAATAAAAAATAGGTAAAAAAATAAATAAATTAATTAATTAAATTAAAGAAAACAAAGAATCTATAAAAAAAACAAAAGAAATAAATTAAACATTAAATAAACTAGCCTAAAATTCTTTACGTTGTGAATGTTTTCATATTTTGTCGTATATGTTAATATTTTTCAAGTGTGTAATCATATTGTCAATATGGTGACTGCTATCAGTAAGTAGGTCAGTAATGTCCCGAGGTATGTCCAAGTTTGTTATAAGAATGAAGTCTGTTAGTATATGTTTGACTGTTAGTTCTGTATTGCAGATCTGGCCTGTTGGTCAGTCAGTATTAGTCATCAAGTATTCGTGAGTAATGCGTGTGTGGCCTATTCGCAGTCTTGCAAGAACTATTTCCTCCCTCCGGGAATTTCTGTATACGCTTGGCCAGTGTAGAAGAAAAGTCTATCTATAAGAAAAATTTGTCTGTGAAGAGAAGACAACTTTGCCAGAAACTAGTCGACAGAAATAAAATGGTTTAAATGAAGTTTTGAAGCAATTTTGTGACCTATACGGCCTTTTTTAAAAGAAGAGTATATATATATATATATATATATATATATATATATATATATATATATATATATACTATACTAGCTGAATACCCGTGCTTCGTCACGGCAGATATTTAGCTATTTAATTTATGCTACTATATAATTTTGTGCAGTTTATTATAACACGGTTCCCGTCATACTATAAGTTATTTTTCAATTGGTAAGTAATCAATGTGTAATGTTGAAATTGGGCCGCTCCGGACGAGTGTCAAGAAACAGATAACGTAGAGACAACCCGTTATCTATAGGTTAGCTGTAACAGCAGTTTAACCAGTACAGGTTAGAATTCGTTGTCAATAATAAATGTACGTTAAAATTTAAAAATTTATGTTTCCAAGATGTAATTTGGAAATACCCATTATACTTGCGAGCATTACCATGAAGTGTTCTGACTTGGGATGCTGATGGGTGAGGAGGCCGTGCAAGGGCTCGGGATATTATTACCTCGGATGGACCATCACCAGGTATAGCGTAAACTCTATGAGGGACGAAATCACAGTTTACTTCTAATAATTCAAGGTCTGCCATCATAACCGCAAATATAAATACTACTATGAAATAGATACAGCACGGTAACAACTGACGTGTTATAGTCCTAGCAACGCATGGTGTATAGGCTTGCCTGCTCTAAACATATACAAATTCAAACCCCTCTAAAAATACTTAATAATTTAAATATCAAAAAAACCTTTCTTAGCGAGTGTCTACGTTCTAGGTGTAGTGTCCATGTAAAATTTTTCTTGCGAGTGGTTTGAGCTTGACGATGATAGGTCAGTGAGTCAATGAGATTTGAGAAATATATCTATATATATAAAAATCACGTGTCTGTCTGTTTTTCTGTTTGTTTGTTCCTTATACAAATCTACACCGTTTGACCGATTTTGACCAAACTTGGAATAATGGTAGTTCTTGATACGAGAAATTTCCTAGGCTAGGTCAAAAAAATCTACCAGCTGTCTGTCTGTATGTTTGTCCCTTATACAAATCCACACCGTTCGTCCGATTTCGACTAAACTCGGTACACATGTAGATCTTAATCTGGGGAGTGTCGTAGGCTAAGTCAAAAACGTCTACCAGCTGTCTGTCTGTATGTTTGTCCCTTATACAAATCCACACCGTTAGACCAATTTTTACGAAACTTGGTATACATGTATGTCTTTATACGGTGGGTGTTATAGGTTAGGTCAAAGTCGTCTAGGACTCACAGTTGGGAGGCCACGGGTTCATAACAGTTACAGATTCGTGTTATTAGATTTTAATAATACTTATTTGGTTTCTAATTTATTTAGGCTTTTCTATATGCAGAAAGTAGGTGTAGCATGGCACGCCGGGTAACGGCTAGTAGTATATATTATATATTATATATATATATATATATATATACATATATATATTTATATATATACATACATATTAGGAATGCTGCGTACACTACTCATCTTTTAGAGGATAATGCAGCTCCTTGGTAAAGTGCATTCTTTGTTTCTACATAAATTAAGAATTCACGTGATCTATTTCTCACCTTATAAGGTCTACCAGAAACAGTACTTCCCACAATATACAACCCATGCTGATTGTTGTTAGACAAGAGGGTTAATCCTTTGGCCTAACCCTACAAGCTAGAACCAAACCATACTACCCAGACTGTCCATCAACCTCCCACTAGCTTGTCCTCGTTTCAACCCTAGCAGCCGTCCCCAGTGCATTAAATCACGCCAAGGGACAAACAGAACCGTTCTAGGCGTTCTATTCCTGGCTCATAAGATAGCCAACACATGGGCGTAATACTGCATTACCTATACAACAATGGATTATACCAACTCATTTGAACGCAGCTTAATATTTCGTTACCACAGTGTCCTATAGAGACATGAATATCCCACCGAAGGCAGATAATTCATCTACCTTCTCATTCATACTGACTTTCCTAGGATGCGAATGCAAAAAGATTGACATACCTACACACACAATGTATAAATACTCAAAATAATTTAAAATCATTATACGTATATGTATAAATGTCTTTATATTCTTATCTTCGTGGACGGCGGAAGGTCAACAAATAAAATCTTCAACACTCAGTATCACCAACTTTATTTCATCCCTACATGTTTCACACCTTTATTGGTGCCTCTTCAGGGGAAAAAAATTACAAAAATAAAACTTACAGCCTACACCTGAGGAGGATAACCTTCCACCAGTACGGCCACGTCTAGAATGATCATGGTCTGAAAGAATGCAATAATTTTGTTTTTATTTTGAAGGTGGGAAGATGGTTTTAATTGTTAGGACTATATTTCTTCTGGAAATTCATTTTTAAACATTTTTAAAGGTATGACATATCGATTATCGATCAGCTGTTTATTTTTCGCCATATTGAATTCTTTCAGACCATGATCATTCTAGACGTGGCCGTACTGGTGGAAGGTTATCCTCCTCAGGTGTAGGCTGTAAGTTTTATTTTTGTAGTTTTTTTCCCCTGAAGAGGCACCAATAAAGGTGTGAAACATGTAGGGATGAAATAAAGTTGGTGATACTGAGTGTTGAAGATTTTATTTGTTGACCTTCCGCCGTCCACGAAGATAAGAATATTGAGAAAAGGGTCATTTGAAGAATAAAAATGTATTTATATGTGTAAATAATAAAAACTAGCTTGTATTAAGCATAAAGTCATGTAAATATATAGACAATAAGGTAATATAATGCAATGTAATAATGTATACAAAATGTAAATATATAGACAATAAGGTAATATAATGCAATGTAATAATGTATACAAAATGTAAATATATAGACAATAAGGTAATATAATGCAATGTAATAATGTATACAAAATGTAAATATATAGACAATAAGGTAATATAATGCAATGTAATAACGTATACAAAATTTAAATATATAGACAATAAGGTAATATAATGCAATGTAATAATGTATACAAAATGTAAATATATAGACAACAAGGTAATATAATGCAATGTAATAATGTATACAAAATGTAAATATATAGACAACAAGGTAATATAATGCAATGTAATAATGTATCCAAAATGTAAATATATAGACAACAAGGTAATATAATGCAATGTAATAATGTATACAAAATGTAAATATATAGACAATAAGGTAATATAATGCAATGTAATAATGTATACAAAATGTAAATATATAGACAATAAGGTAATATAATGCAATGTAATAATGTATACAAAATGTAAATATATAGACAATAAGGTAATATAATGCAATGTAATAACGTATACAAATAATAATGCAATTTAGTAATATACAGGGTGTCCCACATTGAGGTGTCATAACTTTAAGGGTTTATTCTGCACCTCATTTGTAGTTCAGGGACGCAGAAATGAGCGTCCTATCTCAACATGTAGCAGAGCTATTCAAACTTTTGTCTATTTTCAAAACTATTGGATTTTCTTATGAAAAACTGTGTTTTCCGCATTTTTGGTCTATGTTTCCTAAATGAGGACCACATTTTTAGAATCTACATTAAATTTCCAATAAGAAACATCCGTTATTGAAATGTTGTCATGTAAATTAGAAGCTACAATAAGAGCCATATAGATGTGAACTATTGTTATTAGGGTTTTCTTAACTCCTTCAATATTTTTTTAATCAGCTATTTGTAGACCTAGCGGTTCGCCTCCGCCTCAAAAGTTACCTTATTTAATAAGCTTTAAAATGGTACCATGTTGTTTTAAAAACAAAAATTATTTAGCTCTATTTTTTTCTGATTTCTAGTCAAAACCAATACATTTGCTGTAGCTTGAAGAAGCCAATCTAAACACATTATTTAATTTCACGCGAATATGGTGATGTCCCATCCTCCCAACATTAGGTAAACAAACTTTTTGCTCTGATTAAGGATTAGGGGACACCTTGGAAAGAGTGAAATATGACAGAAGAACATATTTGAAATAATCACAATTATTAATAATACAATTATGTACACCGTGTACATCGCCATAAAGCGGAACACCAAGAAATAAATATTTTGACATAGGAAAGCAAATGAGACCACTTGCATATTTACACTCATTCGAACATCTTAAATGGGTAAAAAACAAGTTTGAATGGCCAAGAATCGGTGGCCATCGGATTGGATCGAATAGGGTCGGGTCGGGACCAATGTAGGCACCTCCATTGAGATGCATGTGTTTGTTTTTCTTCCGACAGTCGGTGGCTATTGGATCGGATCGGAACGGCCCCAGTGTAGGTGCACCCTAATCCTGTTTATTATCTTAGCCGAATCCAGACTATTCCTGGACTTCTTATTAATTTCTTCCTGTTGTAGAAGCCGTATTCTGTTACAACGCGTACTTCCTGCATACAATAGAATAATCAAATAGTATGCATTCTTTGTTGCTCTACTCTGACAGTGAGGTGTTTCGTATCATTATTTCTGTATAACTAAGTCTTTCGGCAGAGATCTTTGACATTAAAGCGTTTCAAAACCGGCTATTGTACTCTCTGAAAGCGGCTACAATACTTCTTTCCTGCGAGCTCTACTCGGCAATCCCACATCCCTCCAGTATTTCTCTAATGAAAAGCCCCAAAGGAGAAAGAAAACCCCAAGGTAAGGGGGAGGGAGGGTTGCGAATCGTAATGACACGCCCTGACGACATACGGCCTAGTACCGTTCCTTCTGATTGCACTGGGGCTCTAGGCATCCGTTATACTCATTCATCGAGAACGCTACCTTCAAAACTGTATTCGGGAAAAACTTATTAAACAATTCTATACCTCTTTGGGCGTTGGCGAGATTGGCTTAATGTCAGAGCGACCCTTATTTCAGTCCTGTTCAAAGTATCAGGTCATCCCATAAGTAATGTCGGTTTTTGATGGTGTTCTAAAAGATATAAACAATGGAACTCTAGCTATTCCATTATTACAACAAGATTTTCTTCTACAGTAGCCTGCAGGAGTTGCTCGTCAAGCTCTGTTGCTAGACCTGTACGGGGCGCGCTTTCAGGCTTGCGGTTTCCCGCTTGAAATCGTTCAAACTACCTCTGCACTCGTCGCTCACTAATGACATTTTCGACATATATTTCTACAAGTACTCGATATGTTGAAGCAATCTTTTCTAAAGCATAACATGGCTAAGTGGTGTCTTGGTAGATCCATTTCAAATTAAATTTAAGCACAGAATAAATACGTATCGCGAATCAAAACATGGTAAATAGAAGTGTATTTAATGCTATAATGAACAAAAATAAATTGAAAAAGAGGGATTAGTAATATAAACATAAACAGACAGAATATTAAAAATCCACATTAATTATGGGATTAGCTGATATTTTTATTTTTTATAGGTAACCTCTCCATGCCATTATCATATTTTTCCAATACTTCTCTCATATTAATCGGTAATGAATCATCAAAATTTCTATTTTCATACTAGTTAATATATAACAAGGAAAAAATCAGTGTGATTAGCAGAAGAAGGTCAAATTATAATTCGAATATAGTTTTTTTTAGATAATTAAGGAAAGGTGAGCTATTTTAGGAAACCTTAGTAAAGAAAGATTTCCTTCTAAGGAGAAATAATTTGCATTATTCTTTTATAAATTTCCGGTCTCCATGGGCGTATATAAGGGGGGCGGCTGAGGGGGCTGCAACCCCTCCCGAAATTTTGATTTGATGGTAAAAACTTGTCGTAAAACCCTTAAAAATAAATTAAATAAGATCACTTAGTTCATAAAACATATTTTATTTTACGTATAATAGCGTTTTAGTTGCCTAAAACTATTCCAAGCTCATAATTTTTAGTATCCCATACCCCGGAAATGGTCTCAGCCCCCCCCCCCCGAAATTTTCCCAGCCCCTCACGAAATTATTTTCTATATACGCCCATGCCGGTCTCCTCCCGATGACGTCATCAATTTGAAGACCCCAACCATATTTTCATGTCAATAAAAAATGCATGAGCAAAAAAAAAAGTTAAGTTATATATTTATTACTGTTATTTGATTTTTGTGTTACATTCTTTTTCATCTGTTCAAAGATAATAATACCATTAATACTAAATGTTTGTTTGTTGTTTGTCTACTTGTGCTTAAGGGCTAAAAACTGCGAGGTCATCATTCCCCGAGCTCTTTTATTTATTTATTATTTTTTTAAAAACATTATCCAATTTAATTTATTTATTTATTTATTCTTGTAATTCCCTGTAAGTGTTTGATTGTTTGCATGATGGACGCCTTAGTATTGGTAAAGGTATTAGGTATTTTAAGCCTTAATTTTATTTAAAACTACACATTTATGAACAGTGGTTGTATAAAAAGTATTAACATAATCGAATACACTTAAAGTTCTACATTTTTGTTAAATAAGGTTTTTTAATACCCAATATACTAAATGTCGAAAGAATAATATATTTTGACAAACATTAAAATCTTAAAAATAGGAAAAGCTGTTGGACCACAGCATGTACGCATATGTGGACCACAGCATGTACGCATATGTGGACCACAGCATGTACGCATATGTGGACCACAGCATGTACGCATATGTGGACCACAGCATGTACGCATATGTGGATCACAGCATGTACGCATATGTGGACCACAGCATGTACGCATATGTGGACCACATTTCGTCCATATACTGTAAACAGGGTATTGGCTTAAGGATGTTTTTTTTTCTTTTACTTTGTGTTCCTCTTATGGACATGTGTTACATAAAAAGCAGGATCTTCAAGCGGGCCCTAAGCTGTGTTACAATTTGTTATCGCTTACTCCAAATGTGTTATGTTGTCTCATTTTTTACCCAGCGTACCCACATGAAGGAAAAAAAATCATAGTGATCTATTTATTCCGCCACAGTATAAAATCCTATTTTGTTCCCACAGAGGATAAAACATGGCCTGTATAATTTTAACTGTTTGAGATAATATTCACTGTTAATTGTACCTCATTATTTTGGCAGTAGAAGTAATGAATATCACAGAGCATTTTTTTTTTTTTTTTTTAATTTCTCATTAAATTTCAATTATAATATATTTATATAAATGTTAGCTTCAACAGCATGAAATTTCAGCCAACTATCGGATTCCTTAACCACTGTTCTTCATAATACATTATAAGCAGTCAGGGATTCGGCTAGGAAAACAATACGATTTTTGTAAAAAAATGTATATTTAGGAAGTTTTGGCTACTATTTGGTAACACCCTTCAACTAAAAGACAAACACACATAGCACTAGTAATTCTAAATTGACACAACTCAAAATAAAACTCCACTGAAAATGTGTCACTCTTGCCACATGTAGGGCAACTATGTAGGGGCCTTAGGGTTAAGACAGGAACGATGACACAAGTGCCCTCTGGTGTACAAGCTCTGAAGCTAGGTACATACTGTTTTGATGGTTGATAAAGAGTTATTTACCATGGTAAATAAGACATGTGAAAGACATGTCTTTCATACTCATAACTAGAGCCTGGAAGATAGGCATTTATTTTTGGTTAAAATAGGCAGGCAAAAAGGCACATGACATACAGAAAATAAGCAGTATTGTGATTAAAATAGGCATTTATTAGGAGTTAAGGCAATGAGGAATCTCACTCATTATTAATGAAAATATGTATATTAAATAGTCATTCATTTTTTTATTACCAATTTATCACAGAATTAGTGTACTTACTCTTACTTTCCCTTCTTACAAGCAACAACAAGATACTTTTTCAAAGTATCAACTCTCATAGACCTTCTAAGAAAAAATGTATTTCATTATGGAAAAACTTCCTCTGCATTATCTTATAATTTCTAAATCCGGAATACCAGGTAACTACACCATAGTCAGAGCAAAAGGGGTGTGAGAAAGGAGACGTACTTCTCTCATCCTCTCTCTTTCCTCCTATTCATTATGCTTGTGCATTCCTTCTACCAAGGAAGGCTCTGTTATTTACAAAGGGTCAATCCACGGGTTGGGAAAATAAGCTTTCGAATTGATATTTGTCACGGCAAAATGTAATTTAATTTGTGAAACCTTTTTTGTTTTCGACGAATTGAAATTCTAAATTCGTTATGTGCTTTTTAAAATTTTTAAATCGCAGAAAAAAATTGCATAACGAGCAAAAAAGACAAAAAAAAAGGCTTTAAATCTTAAAATAGCCAAAATAGGCAAAATAAAAATTGTCTCTACACTTCCTAAATGCACGGAAACATATTTATTTCTATCTGATTCTTCAATATATCCATTCAGATAAAAAAGGCATTGTTCCTAACTTCCGGGCTCTAGTCATAACTATGACGGTGTGCATAAAACCAATTTTTGAGTTGTGTCACTTTAGAAATACTAGTGCGATATGTAGAATTAATAAACATAATAATTAAGCCAATATAAAATACGATAGATCTACGAATACAAATCGCCTATGAGTATCCGAACATTATGAAAAATCTGGTAAGTGAACAATAATTTTTACTTAGTGAAGAGTATGCACCACTATAACATAACAATTGAACATCATGATACTTTTAATGGTACTTAATATTTATTTAACATAAAATAAGTAATTTTAAGTAAATAAGCAAGAATTTTAATTATTTTCTAACAATGAAACAACTAGTTACAAGAAGATTACATTTTTAAGATGATGTTTAAGGAAAATTAGGTCAAAGTTTTCATCATAGTTTGCTATTACGGAGAAAGTTCTCAACTTTACACTTTTAATAAACTCTTCTTATCCAGAATAATATGACTTTGTATTTATTTTTTTCAGGTAAGTTTTGGTTTTTACAATCTACATTAATGTACAAGGTCGTCTCAAAGTAAGTCATTTATTTTAAGTTATGTAGAATAATATTTCAATAAATTTAATTAATTTAAATTATATTGGTGAAATGGATTTAAGAAAAAAATGGATTTAATAATAATTACATTATAAATACAAGCACACAAGTGCTTACAAGTATTGTATGCCAGGTTATGAAGGCAAAACCGATCAATCATTTACCAAGACGACCAGAATAATTACCTAAATATCAGAAATTATGAGCTGATCTAGACTAACTGACAATAATTTCCAAAACCACCAAAAATATTATTTATGACTGGACATCCTGTCACCGATAAAACCGACGAGGATAAATAGTACTTACTGACTTGACTTTTAATTGGCCACACTTGTCTTACACACGGTTTTTTTTACAAGGACATAATAAACCAACTTATGACATAATATGTCACAAGTTGGTTTATTATGTCCTTAGAAGAGAAAAGCCGAATCTGAAAATCCGACTTTTTTTTTAATTTTATTTTCTGACTCAGACGAAATAAAGGTAAGTAAATATGGAATGGTTGGGATTCGGCTAAAAAAACCTCAATACGATTTTTGTTTAAAAAAATCTATATTTTGGACGTTTCGGCTACTCATTGGTAGCCTTCGTCAGCAATGGAAATGCCGGGAGGCAGAGGAAGACCAAGGTTGACAGTTAAGTGACCATAGTGAAAGTCAAATTCTCACTTTCAGCCACAATATTGCCATACCTACAAAACACAAAATTGTACAATTTCATTGTTGATATATATACATAAATTGAATTCGTTTAGAGCCTTCTGCTCAAATTCAGGACACATAAATATGCCTTAGTTCTACCCGACAAAACTATGTAATGTACTGTATAACATACAGTCGTCTTTTTCGTACATGACCACCGCGCATACGCGAACGCCAGCGGACACTTTTTTGTAACGTTTTTTTTGTAGCGTTTTTTCTCAGTTTAATCATCGCTAAAGCATATTTATTCTAAAATGAGTCCCATAACAGGCCACGAAGGCCCAGAAGGGCAGATACTATCGACGTATCTGATTCATGACTATACGACACACTGACCGGGGACTGCTAAGGTCATTATCACCAAGGTACAAATTAATAAATTAATTAAAGGCTGGGTTGGCCTACGGACGGTCAGGGAGGCCGAATCCAACCAATGAACGAAGACACTAGAAGATAATAATCTTTAGTGCTTGCTGGGAATTCAGGTTCTCCAGCTTATTAGTACGGTGCTATAACACTGAGCTAACCTCGCCCCATAATATATATATATATATATATATATATATATATATATATATATATATATATATACAAATAAACAGACTGCTGGAGAATTCCGTACAAACATCAATAATTCTCGCCAGCGAAGAAACCTCGAAAGTATATATGTATGTGTGTATATATATATATATACACACACACACATACATTCAGAAACATGTATTTGTCTGTTAACAAGATAGCTGCCATAATTTTATTATTTTTTTTTTTTTTTTTTTTATATTGCATTCCCACGGTAAACTAGTTCTTTAACTAAGAAAATCGGTCCATCTGGTGGGAGGGGCATTCCAGACATAAATTATTGATTTACTCATCCCGCCCATAATTCTTGGTTTCCAGGCATGAAAAAATTCGGTATCTAGAAGCTAAGAACGATGTCGATTTGAAGAAATGTTTTGAAATTTATTTCACGATAGCAACCTGAATCTCGAAATGTAATGTCTTGAGTCACAAATCCCTGTTGTCTGTAATAATGATAAATTATGGAATTTACTAGGTTTAGATTTTGTAATCGGTTTCCCTACTGTTCGGAAATTACTAGGGCGAAGATTAAAACTCACGTCAAGTGCATCTGGTCACGATATGTACTCCCAATTTCACAAATGACTTCTCTGAAAACATGCAAAACCTCTAAAAATAGCCATTAATTCCAATTTCACAGAAACATACCCCATAATTAGTGATGTACGCCATTTAGTTTAGCTTAATATCCCGAGAATCGTGAAAAATATCTAAACAAAATTATCATGAAAAATGTATTGCGTCAAAAAATTAAATAAGTTTATTCCCTTTAATAATTACTAGAGCCCGGAAGATAGGCATTTATTTTTGGTTAAAATAGGCAGGCAAAAAGGCTCTTAAAATACTGAAAATAGGCAGTATTGTAATTAAATTAGGCATTTATTAGGAGTGAAGGCAAAGAGGAATCTCACTCATTATTAATGAAAATATGTATTTTAAATACTCATTCATTTCTTTATTATCAATTGATCCCAGAATTAGTGTACTTACTCTTACTTTCCCTTATTACAAGCAACAACAAGATGCTTTTTCAAAGTATCAACTCTTATAGAACTTCTCAGAAAAAAATGTTTTTCATCGTGGAAAAACGTCCTCTGCATTATCTTATTATTTCGATATCCGGAATACCAGGTAACTACACCATTGTCACAGCAAAAGAGGTGTGAGGAAGGAGACTTACATTCTCTCATCCTCTCTCTTTCCTCCTATTCATTATGCTTGTGCATTCCTTCTACCAAAGAAAGCTCTGTTATTTACAAAGGGTCAATCCACGGGTTGGGAAAATAAGCTTTCGAATTGATATTTGTGACGGCAATATGTAATTTAATTTGTGAAACCTTTTTTGTCTTCGACGAACTGAAATTCGAAATTCGTTATGAGCTTTTTAAAGTGTTTAAATCGCAGAAAAAAATTACATAACGAGCAAAAAAGGCAAAAAAAAGGCTTTAAATCTTAGCCAAAATAGGCAAAATAAAAATTGTCTCTACACTTCCTAAATGCACGGAAACACATTTATTTCTATCTGATTCTTCAATATATCCATTCAGATAAATAAGGCATTTTGCCTAACTTCCGGGCTCTAATAATTAGTATCGTAATATGATTAAATGTTGGCTTCGAACGAATGGGGCAAAACGACATATCGTATTTCAAAAAATACGAAATCTTAACCGTTTTCAATGGATTTTCTTAAAAGAAATGAACGCTAATCAGATTTCTGTTTCCTTTAAATTACGTGTAAAAAAGTTAAATACACGAAGTTTTACAATTGAACATAAAAGAACATTTCATTTTTCATCTAAATTAATATCAGCACTGATATCGTTGAAATTAAACGTTTAAAGTATGATTAGACTTGTAAAAAATCAGATTGAAACATTTTTATAAATATTAAATAAAAAATTTGTTTCCCTTGTTTATTAAATTACGTGTAAATTCACGAAGTTTATAAGTCCACAAGATTTACTGAAACAATAAATTATAAAATAGTTTTTATAAAAATTAATAACAGTGATAATATTTCAGCAATTTATTTAATTCATTAAAATTATTACCTATATTAAATATTATTTCAATTAATATCATTGTTGAATTAAGATAAATTGACGTTTTATGAAGATGTGTCAGTCAGATTTTTTCCAAATCTAATCAGGATTTGAATGTTTAATTTCATCGATATAAGAACTGATATTAATTTAGATGAAAAATGAAATGTTATTTTATGTTGAATTGTAAAACTTCTTCTTGAATTTAACTTCATTACACGTAATTTAATAAACAAGGGAAACAAAAAACAAAAATCTGACTAGACATTGTTTTTTTTTGTTTTTTTTACGGCGCATCAACTATTTGGCTATTAGCGCCGGGCTATCTACAGGTTGCCACCCCTTTTCTAATGCCAACAGCACGTGGTCGGTCACCCATTCAGGTACTGACCACGCCCGACGTTGCTTAACTTCGGTGATGTACGAGAACCGGTGTAACTTGGCTATGGCACTAGACATTGTTGTTCTAAATTTTATTAGCTTTCATTAAAAAAAAAAAAAAAAAAAAAAAAAAAAAAAAAAAAAAAAAAAAAAAAAAAAAAAAAAAAATTTGCTTTGAAATCGGTTTATATCTAGAGGCTGTAGCCTTTTTTGAAGGAAAATATGTCGTTTGGTCCACTGTACAACAACTGACAGTTTTCGTTACAACAGAAATTACTGCCGGGATGAAAAAAAGAATCAGTCCATAACAGTTCACGAGAGTCCTGAGGGGCAGATACTGTAGAGTTATCTGATTAATGACTAAGGGAGATAGTGTGGTCAGTACAATGCTCTTGCTCGGGATTTGAACTCAGGTCCTCCAGCATATTAGTCCAATGCTCTAGCACTGAGCTAACCTCTCCGCCACTACTGGTATGAACAAATTAGTAATTTGGGTCCAGAGCAAACTCCCCTCCGTGTGGAACGATTTGAATATGGAGAAAGTTGGGGGGGATGTCAATTTCGGTATCTAGTTGGTAGAATAAATTATGATTTGAAGAACGTTTCGAAAAATTTCTCTTATGAGTGTAACCTCCATAGCTATTTCTTCGGAAAGTTCTACCTTGACTTTTATTTTTTTTAAAAAACCCTCGTTTTATTTATACATATACTTCTGTTATCTTGCCAAAGACCTCTACTTCCTGAAAGATAAGAGCTGATAAGAATGAGGCCGTCCGAAGGGGTTCCTAGTGAAGGTGAGGACTGCACCGGGTTCAATGGCAGACACTGCTCTGTAGAATGTCAAGTAGTCTTCCGAACACTCTTCGCTCGCATAAATATTCAAGACTAGCCTCTTCATTAGGCGACTCGGAAATTATGCCACAATCTTCAATTTCCGCAGGCTGTAGGCATTTATCGACTCGCAATGGGACAAGAAATGTAGCTATTGAGGTTGCACATCATAAATGAATTCTTGATAAATACATACACAAGTCTGAATCGATCATGCTTACTATATATCGAAAATGACTCCCGTTAAAATTTATATATCTGTTAAGACTTAATAATACCTCATACCTTTTGTTTTTATTTTTTTTATGGCGTTAAATACATCCTTAACTAATATCCAAGATGGATAATGATGATCCAAGTGTGTTTATGTGCCAAAATAGTTTTTATATCTGCCAAACATTCGATTTTGCGACTAAAGTCCCGGTTTATTTCAAAATTACAAGACATGTTGGAAAAATGTACTTTTCGGTTAATTAAACATTATCATCCTAATCCTATAGCCCAATCCTTATCCAGCACCAATCATCCGTCCTCTCCACCAAAACGTCTTAATAGAAAGTGGCCCCGGGATCTACTAAGGCAGTGCAGTGTCGTGGAGTGAAAAATAAGTAAAATTATAATAAGTGGTAGTCATATCGATGGATATCTTCTCTCCTCATGAAATCACATCCCACGTCTCATTCGCCTCCAATCCTCCCTGCTAGTCGCAAAGTGTGGTTGGATGGCGTAAGGTAACTCCAGGTCATCCTAGAATCCTTCCTAACAAGGAAGGTATTCGGCGGACAACTGGGGACACCTGAGGCGTCGACAAGCAACTAATATCAAATTGCAAAATACAGTTCATTTGTAGATTGTAATATAATGATTGTAAATAATATATATATATATATATATATATATATATATATATATATATATATATATAAATAAATAAATTAAACATTAAAGTCGATTTTCTTAAAACTATATTTTTTCAAATCGGGCGATTCTTTCAATTTTTACACGATCAACTTCAAATTTTAACTGCAGATTCCTAATGATATTTAGTAAGTACGTAGAGATTTTTCCGTTTATTGAATTATGATTTTCGACAGAATTTCATATAGAAAATGAAGAATTGTTCACCATTTTCGCAAAAATTAATATTTCTTAAAACTCCTACGTACTTTACTACGTGTAGATTTAAACTTCTTTATTCAAAATAATTTTAGGTTTTTTTTCTAGGTTAAAAATTATTGCCTGCAGACTATCGCCCGTGAAAAAAGAGTGTTTCTGTTCGTCAGACAGAGCGGCGCTATTTCATTTTAAAATAATTAAAACTTTTTTTTGGGGCTACTTTCGCATCGCATACAAAACTTCTGACATAAAGAATTGGAAAATGGAACTCATAAATTGGAGAAAATTAGTTTAATTTTGACCACACGAGCAATATTAGCTCTTATCACGATACCCGCCAGACAGAGTGTTTGTTACGTCGCCAAACTACTTGGTATATAGCACTCTCCTAGCAAACGATTGAACGAGTTCGTTAACCACCAAAATGGGTCCATCTGGAGGAGGGTTAACTTCGGACCCAAATTACTACTTAGCCCTTACTGGCTGTATTTTTTTTTTATGCTGCAACTAACCTCTGTAAACTTAAAATTATTTATATTTATTATTACCTGTTTCTGCTTAAATTAAATTAAGCCGACAAACCAGCTCGGCCATTAGTTTTTTTCCGATCCCTGCGTTTTTATGATTGTTGGGTGTTCTATTTTTTACATGTGGACGTTTTTATTATTCAGTAAGATCAATAAACAAAATATATTTTTGCATTTATTAAGTAGAGTAGTATCACGCATACACATCTATCCGGATGAAAATCAATTCAAAAATTAATAATCGAATCAGCTACTCGTTGATAAAAGGTCCATTTTTTTTTTTTTTTTTTTTTGGCATAAATATGCTTTAGCGGTGACTAAACTGAAGAAAAAAAATTATTACAAAAAAGTGTCCGCTGGCGTTCGCGCATGGCAGTGGTGTTCGCGCATGTGCAGTGGCGTTCGCGCATGCACAGTGGCCATGTACGAATAATATGATTGCATGTTATGGAGTACATTACGTAGGTTTATCGGGTGGACCTAGTGTTACAAAAAATTGTCACAACAAGGAGTCCGCTGGCGTTCGCGCATGCATAGGGTTTTCTGGTGTACCTTATGAATATTTATGTCCCTGAATTTGTGCCGAACGCTCTGAAAGAAATGATTTTTTTTTTTTTTTTTTAATCATTTAAGAATTTAGGTACGCAGCCTTTGTGTGGAGAATGTGCTCAGTTATGCAGCTTCTTTGAGTCGGACTCTTTATTACTATGTCCAGGATCTCTTAAGCTGGAATAAAGTCACACATAGGAATTGATTTATTTTTCGAGTTCTGCAACGTTGGTGGTTAACTCACATAACAGCCGATTGTATTATTATAAACAGTTTTGTCAAGTCAACAAAAAAAAAGGAAATAAATTATCTAATACCTAAAAAACAAATAGCAGCTCATGCCTATTCACACAAATCAGTGACGTTACGTCTCCGTTCCGTCAAGAATTAGTCACAAATATTGGTTTTCATGACGGTTCGGCGACTCAAGTGGGTCTGATGGTCTATTCACTCAAGACAGTCACTGAGTCGCTGGCAAGTCTCAGTCTTAATATCGTTGAGAAAAAATTATCTTTGGCGGTCCGATGACTGAAATGGGACTGACATTTCCATGTTTCTACTGATGGTTTTGCCAGCGAAAAGGAGTGACTGAACTGTGGCGTGACTGACATGTGTGATCGACCTTAAATAAAAAAAGAGAATTAATCCTTTATAGAAACATCATCAAAACTTTCTACCTCTTTGACGTCTTCATGCAGAACCATTTAATCCATCGAGCTTTCACATACTCCGGACATGATGAGTTTTTGTGAGCAAAAGCAATGCGCCTGTAATAACTTTCAAAGTAAAACCAGAGGCGTGAAGTTACGGACATTAATAACCGAAATACTTCTATAGCATGTTCTTCCCTTCACGGTTTGTACATGAAGAATGTTGTCTAGAAGTAATTTATCATATAGCAATTTATCATATAGCAATTTATCATATAGCAATTTATCATATAGCAATTTATCATATAGTAATATATCATATAGTAATTTATCATATAGTAATTTATCATATAGTAATTTATCATATAGTAATTTATCATATAGTAATTTATCATATAGTAATTTATCATATAGTAATTTATCATATAGCAATTTATCATATAGCAATTTATCATATAGCAATTTATCATATAGCAATTTATCATATAGCAATTTATCATATAGCAATTTATCATATAGTAATATATCATATAGTAATTTATCATATAGTAATTTATCATATAGTAATTTATCATATAGCAATTTATCATATAGCAATTTATCATATAGCAATTTATCATATAGTAATTTATCATATAGTAATTTATCATATAGTAATTTATCATATAGCAATTTATCATATAGCAATTTATCATATAGCAATTTATCATATAGCAATTTATCATATAGCAATTTATCATATAGCAATTTATCATATAGTAATATATCATATAGTAATTTATCATATAGTAATTTATCATATAGTAATTTATCATATAGTAATATATCATATAGTAATTTATCATATAGTAATTTATCATATAGTAATTTATCATATAGTAATTTATCATATAGTAATTTATCATATAGTAATATATCATATAGTAATTTATCATATAGTAATTTATCATATAGTAATTTATCATATAGTAATTTATCATATAGTAATTTATCATATAGTAATTTATCATATAGTAATTTATCATATAGTAATTTATCATATAGTAATTTATCATATAGTAATTTATCATATAGTAATTTATCATATAGCAATTTATCATATAGTAATATATCATATAGTAATTTATCATATAGTAATTTATCATATAGTAATTTATCATATAGTAATTTATCATATAGTAATTTATCATATAGTAATTTATCATGTAGTAATATATCATATAGTAATTTATCATATAGTAATTTATCATATAGTAATTTATCATGTAGTAATTTATCATATAGTAATATATCATGTAGTAATTTATCATGTAGTAATTTATCATGTAGTAATTTATCACGTAGTAATTTATCATGTAGTAATATATCATATAGTAATTTATCATATAGTAATTTATCATGTAGTAATTTATCATGTAGTAATTTATCATGTAGTAATTTATCATGTAGTAATTTATCATGTAGTAATTTATCATGTAGTAATTTATCATGTAGTAATTTATCATGTAGTAATTTATCATGTAGTAATTTATCATGTAGTAATTTATCATGTAGTAATTTATCATGTAGTAATTTATCATGTAGTAATTTATCATGTAGTAATTTATCATGTAGTAATTTATCATGTAGTAATTTATCATGTAGTAATTTATCATGTAGTAATTTATCATGTAGTAATTTATCATGTAGTAATTTATCATGTAGTAATTTATCATGTAGTAATTTATCATGTAGTAATTTATCATGTACTAATTTATCATGTAGTAATTTATCATGTAGTAATTTATCATGTAGTAATTTATCATGTAGTAATTTATCATGTAGTAATTTATCATGTAGTAATTTATCATGTAGTAATTTATCATGTAGTAATTTATCATGTAGTAATTTATCATGTAGTAATTTATCATGTAGTAATTTATCATGTAGTAATTTATCATATACCAATTTATCATATAGTAATTTATCATATACCAATTTATCATATACCAATTTATCATATACCAATTTATCATATACCAATTTATCATATAGCAATTTATCATATAGCAATTTATCATATAGCAATTTATCATATAGCAATTTATCATATAGCAATTTATCATATAGCAATTTATCATATAGCAATTTATCATATAGAAATTTATCATATAGAAATTTATCATATAGCAATTTATCATATAGCAATTTATCATATAGAAATTTATCATATAGCAATTTATCATATAGCAATTTATCATATAGCAATTTATCATATAGCAATTTATCATAAAGGAATTTATCATATAGCAATTTATCATATAGCAATTTATCATATAGCAATTTATCATAAAGGAATTTATCATATAGCAATTTATCATATAGCAATTTATCATATAGCAATTTATCATATAGCAATTTATCATATAGCAATTTATCATATAGCAATTTATCATATACCAATTTATCATATACCAATTTATCATATAGCAATTTATCATATAGCAATTTATCATATAGCAATTTATCATATACCAATTTATCATATACCAATTTATCATATAGCAATTTATCATATAGCAATTTATCATATAGCAATTTATCATATAGCAATTTATCATATAGCAATTTATCATATAGCAATTTATCATATAGCAATTTATCATATAGCAATTTATCATATACCAATTTATCATATACCAATTTATCATATACCAATTTATCATATAGCAATTTATCATATAGCAATTTATCATATAGCAATTTATCATATACCAATTTATCATATACCAATTTATCATATAGCAATTTATCATATAGCAATTTATCATATAGCAATTTATCATATAGCAATTTATCATATAGCAATTTATCATATAGCAATTTATCATATAGCAATTTATCATACAGCAATTTATCATACAGCAATTTATCATACAGCAATTTATCATACAGCAATTTATCATACAGCAATTTATCATATAGCAATTTATCATATAGCAATTTATCATATAGCAATTTATCATATAGCAATTTATCATATAGCAATTTATCATATAGCAATTTATCATATAGCAATTTATCATATAGCAATTTATCATATAGCAATTTATCATATAGCAATTTATCATATAGCAATTTATCATATAGCAATTTATCATATAGCAATTTATCATATAGTAATTTATCATATAGTAATTTATCATATAGTAATTTATCATATAGTAATTTATGATATCGTAATTTATCATATAGTAATTTATCATATAGTAATTTATCATATAGTAATTTATCATATAGTAATTTATCATATACTAATTTATCATATAGTAATTTATCATATAGTAATTTATCATTTAGTAATTTTGCATTATTTCAACTGTACAAAAATATTTATTTTTGCTGTACGCTTTTTTGATAATTCCGAAATAATGAAGCTGGAGAGTTTGCACTCATGAAAGCACGTTTTCCCACTGTGGTGGCCTGTTTTTGGGGCGAAAAAAAAACATCACCATTATCCTGTCTAGAAATGGTTCTTAACCTGTAAAAAAACCGTCATAAAAATCTGTGTAATGTATACATGGACGCTGAAGTTCAATTAAATATGTTTTACCAATATTATTTGATTATTTTTTTTAGTTATTTATTATTATTTGGTTTATTACAATCTACACTTATTTTGTACTTTTTAATGTACTAATAGGACTGCCACATATCGGGCGCCCACTAGTTGTCATCCGAATACCTTTCTTTTTTTTTTTCTTAAAGCATACCAACCTTTTTGGTTATTTTAACGCCACAGATGTTTGATAAAGTTGGAAATTTCATTTTAGCACTTTCCTCCGAAAGAAAGTAGCTATTGAGGTTGCACTCATGACGGAATTTTTGAAAAATTTCTTCAAATCTTTATCGATCCTACCTAGTAGACACCGAAAATGACCCCCGTTGAAATTTATATATATAAATATATATATATATATATATATATATATATATATATATATATATATATACATATATGTCTGTTAACACGATAGCGGCCAGAGTTTTTGTTTTTTCGTCACGAAACTTGGTATATAGCATTCAATTAGCAAACGATTGAACGAGTTCGTTAACCACCAAAATCGGTCCACCGGAAGGGGGGTTTACCCCGAACCCAAAACACTAATTTGACCATGCCAGCCGTAATATTTGTTATATTTCAATGAAACTTGGTATTCGCAGTGTTAACCTAGAGAGAAAAGTGAGATGTAAAAATAAACTAAATCGGTTCATTAGAAGGGGGGGGGGGTTTACTTCGGACCCACAATACCAATTCGCCACTACCCGCCGTGATTTTTGTTATATTTCGACGAAACTCGGTATTCGTAGTGGTAATCTATAGGTAAAAATTTGTTGTAAAAATAAACTAAATTGGTTCATTAGGAGGGGGGGTTTACTTCGGACCCACAATACCAATTCGCCACTACCAGCCGTGATTTTTGTTATATTTCGACGAAACTCGGTATTCGTAGTGGTAATCTACAGGTAAAAATGTGTTGTAAAAATAAACTAAATTGGTTCATTAGGAGGGGGGGTTTACTCCGGACCCAAATTACCAAATATATTCATACCGGTCGTAATTTCTGCTGTATTGTAACGAAACGCGGTATACGTCGTGGGTAACTCATGGGAAAGAAGTGTTGTAAAAATGAGCTAAATCAGTCAATCGGAAAGGGGGGTTTACTTTGTAATACATTTCAATAGAATTAGCTTACCAGACGTAGGTTCGCAAGGCCGCCGCGAGGAGCGCTTTCTACCACTAGAGGGACTGTATCCTGTTCCTGCGTCAGATCAAAAGACGAAAATATGAAGTTTTTTGTATTTATTAAGTAGTGTGGTAGGTACCATGTGTAAACATAACTCTGGAAGCAAATTAATTACAAAATTAATAATTGAACAGTTACTCATTACTAAATTAAAAGAGAACTATTCATGTTTCTATTTTATTTATGTAGGATATTTTAAGCAAATTGTTCTGGAAACCAGGCTACACTACCCAAATTCTGAGGAAAGTGCTTAGTTATGCAGCTTCTGCGTGACGGACTTTTATAATTGTATGCTTGTAATAACTGTTATTATATATGATGAATTATTGTCTTTAAAATTTTATATTATTGAATATTGGAATTTTTAAAATTAATTTATAAATAAAAAGTCCGTCACGCAGGAGCTGTATAACTAAGCACTTTCCTCAGAATTTTTTTAGTGTAGACTACATTACTGAATAATTTGCTGTAAATAACCTATATAAATAAAATAAAAACGTGAATAGTTCTGCTCATTTACATTTCTTATGAGGCCTGTTCAATTATTAATTTTGTAAATAATTTGCTTCCAGAGTTATGTTAATACATGATACTGTACTACTTAATAAATACACAAAAACTTCACATTCCGTCTTTTGATCTGACGCAGGAACAGGATACAGTCCCCATAGTGGGAGATAGCGCTCCTTGTAGCGCCTTTGCGAACCTACGTCTGGCTGGCTAATTGTAATGAAACAGACTTTAAAGTAAACCCTCCTTTCCAATAGTCCGATTTACTTCATTTTTACAACACTTCTTTCTCATGAAATCGGAATAAACCCCCCCTCCAAATAACCCGATTTAGTTTATTTTTACAACCCATTTTTCTCTGTTGATTACCACCACGAATACCAAGTTTCGTTGAAATGTAACAAAAATTACGGCTGGCAGTGGCAAATTGGTATTTTGGGTCCGGTGTAAACCCCCCCTTCTAATGAACCGATTTAGTTTATTTTTACAACGGAATTCTCTCTTTAGATCAAAATAACGAATACCGAGTTTTGTTAAAATATAACAAAAACTACGGCTGGTATGGTCAAATTAGTGTTTTGGGTCCGGGGTAACCCCCCCCCCCCCCCCCGGTGGACCGATTTTGGTGGTTAACGAACTCGTTCAATCGTTTGCTATTTGAACGCTATATACCACGTTTCATGAAGAAAAAACAAAAACTCTGGCCGCTATCGTGTTAACAGACACACATATATATATATATATATATATATATATATATATATATATATATATATATATATATATATATATATATAAATTTTAACGGGGGTCATTTTCGGTGTCTACTAGGTAGGATCGATAAAGATTCGAAGAAATTTTTCAAAAATTCCGTCATGAGTCCAACCTCAATAGCTACTTTCCTTCGGAGGAAAGTGCTAAAAAATACCTTTCTTTGTATGATTCTTAGGATGACTTGAGATGTTCGTTTTGACGTGCAACCACACCTTGCCGGGAGGAATGTAGGCGATAGAGACATAATCAATAAATTCCTGAGGAGGGAAAATGTCAATTGATATTATTCTCAATGAATATAATTATATTTATTGCTGTTCACTCCAATCCACGACACTTCACTACCTTAGTAGATCCCGGGTCCACTTCCTATTAAGACGTTTGGGCGGACAGGAAGGATGATTGGTGCTGGATAAGGATTGGGCTATAGGATTAGGATGATTGATTAGTTTACTATGGAAGGATGAGAAGCGGATAGGGATTATATCTTGGACAAAAGGGATATTTAGGTCATTATGGAGGGTGCGATTTGTAACATAATAAGGAGCATTGACTACGGTACGTAGGAATTGGATTGAAATGTTTGGATTCGCTGGATGTTGGTTGTTTGTGGCTGTCCCACTGAGTTCTATTCCGTACCTGTGATGAGTTTTGAATCAGAAATAAATATTTTAAGGCTCTTCTGTTAAAAAAAAAAAAATCCTTCCCCTAAATATTACATATTTTTAATATTAATCATCCGCATTATTTAATATCTAAATTAATAATGATAATAATACATTTTCATAAAAGTTCTCATAAATGAAAAATAAACTATTGTTTTTTCTTTTTGCACAGGATATATGACATTTTAATATTGTCTGATATACATAATATGTTTTTCTGTGAATATTTAATATAAAATAAATTATGACGTTATCCATAAACGGAATTATTTATACAAGTAATTTTTAAGCTGTCAAATTAAGCGAATGTAACAATGTTCTATTGATTCCCTCCCCGCGTTAACGTAATTGTAGTCAGTACAATGGAGGATATTGTAATTGCTAATTATATTTGGATGTAATTATAAAGTAATAATATATTAATGGAATGGCTTCCTGTGTTTGATCAGCTCCATTGAGCCGTGTCTAACCAACCCAAGTTCATGTTGTTCTCTTTGTTATCCTTTGTATTTTCAGATAATTCGCTCTCAGGTATACAAGATAATTTAAGGAAGTTCTAGGTATTCTAAGTCAGGTATTATAATGTACATATTTGTATAATCGTAGGTAACAATACGACATGGAGAGGAAAATGCACAGTTATTTGAATGGATTTACAACAACTGTACTTGAAATCAATTCAATATTTTCATATTCTATGGCACAGTATCATCATTCCTTCTAGACAAAGTTTCTCATCAGAAGTTGTAAATAAAGTGTGTCACAATTGTTTATAAACATAAGAGTTACCAAGCGTTCTAGGGATGTACTATTGTAAATCCCGCACGTTATGTATCCTTGTATACACATCTTGTTGTGAGAAGGCATAACACTATGTGAACCTGACACTTTATGTTACCACAATATATACTCAACATGTTGAAACCCTCATTGACATAAAAAGTTTCCAACCATTGTAAACAACGCATGTTATCAGTACTTGTAGACAGAAGCTTAATGTGATGTGTTTTACATAAAGTATGTTAACGCCCCATGTAGACACAGCATGTTATCATTTTTAGTTGACATAACATTTTTTTTTCGGAGTCTCAACGACTGGGCTATAAGCGCCGGGATATCTACAGGTTGCCACCCTTTCATAAGGTCAACAGCACATGGTCGGTCACCCATTTAATGCAAAGGGATCGGGCTGTCATTTGAGCCATTTTCTCACTACCACCCTAGTGGATCTATTGTGATCAGCGCCCCCTAGTTTACTCTCTTTCTAACATGTAGCTGCTCGCATAAAGCTTGTTACACATTCAAATACTAGCCACGCCCAACGTTGCTTAACTTCGGTGATCAACAGGAACTGGTGCATCGCTGAAGTTGAAGGACTGATAACGTACTTTATTTGCAACACACGGTACTACGTTCCTGTTGACAAGGACTGATATGATGCGTGGTTTACAATGGGTGGAAACATACTATGCCTATAAGGGTTAAAACATGTTTTCAATTCTTGTAGTCACACAACGTTTCCAGGCGTTGTGTACAAGACGCCTGCTACTAGACGTTGTAAGCGGACATGTCAGACGTCCTAGACAGAGTCCTTATACACATAGTGTGTTACAAGTACAGCATTATATCAGTTCTTGCACTAAAAGGTCATCAGTCCTTGTAGATAAAAGTGTTCGCAAGGTCTACTTCTGTTGGGCGGATTCTCGAACTAAGTGGTCAAAATATTTAAGAAATGGACAGTGGACAATCCATCTGTTATTTGTTAGTAAGCGTCATAAACACGTTAATAGAGAACTTAGAGCATTTTTTTACTTTAATAGGGCAGACTGTAGACTGTTGCCATGGAGACAGACCTCCTGGAGAGCGACGGGAGGTATTGATAGGGCACCAACTACCCACGTGCTGCAGTCACCATAGCAACGCCCTTGCCCTTCAACTCTCTCTATCTCTCTCT
Organism: Gonocerus acuteangulatus; assembly: GCA_946811695.1. NCBI lineage: Eukaryota > Metazoa > Arthropoda > Insecta > Hemiptera > Coreidae > Gonocerus > Gonocerus acuteangulatus. Next base: position 18,213,058 of record OX328131.1, on the reverse strand, counting down.
TTCCCTCTCTCCCTCTCTTGCTCGCTCTCTATCTATCTCTCTCTGTCCGCCTCTTCTAATATCTTCTTCTCAATCTTTTCTCTATTTGACAGGGAGAGATTAAGGGACTCGAGCTCCACTCTCTAGGTCCGTGTCGGGGTGCATGAAGGATCAGCTGTCGTTAGCGACGCTTGTAATGACCCACCGTTTTTCACCCCCAGGAGATCTTTTCAGGGTTTATCTCTGAAGAGGACTTCTGTCGAACAGAAAGGAGACTTCTTAAGTCCGAATCTTATCTTGACGTTGCGAACTCTTCAAGATAGGATGAGCTTGCATTAACATTGGAACATTTTGGAACTTGTCTTCGGATCTGACAACTATTATACAAGCGTCAGGTCACCATTCTCATTAGGAACCTTATCATTCCTTTTAAAGTGATGGTTACAGCGCGATTGGAGATTGGTGGTCACGCGCAGCATTTGACCATCATCATGGACTAATTCTAAAGAACGGAGGGATTGAAGGATTATATGGTCTATGGATCCCAGCGGTGGTGCAGTGGTTAGTATATTGCTCTGGCAATTGGGAGGAATTGCTTCGTATCCAGGGGGTAAATTTGTCCTCATTTGGCGAAGAGATCATTCTAAGAGGTTTTTAGAAGAGGTGTCTACCTGTAGTTAGTCCGATCCCAATTAATTTTTCATTCAAGAAAGAAACTGTTTAAACTAATGATATTCTTTAACAAGACAACGTATGCATTTATTAATGATCTGCATCGTTGGCGTTTCAGCTGTTTAGGTTAAAATCTATTTCTAATGATCCTATTTTGCTAGTTTTTATAATACTTCTCTCTAACTGGTTTCGAACGATGTCCGTTAATGTTCAATATGTTTTATTATAGCGAGTCAATTAAAGTTTATAGAGTGGTTTTTCGGCTGGATTCTTTATAAACCAAACTAATCCCGTTTCCGTGATGCTAAACTACATTCCTAGGCACAAAAATGTGCTAAATATAGTAACATTTATTTGTTGATTTTTGCGCAAATACACATGTTGAGAAGTTACCGGGTTTTGAGTCAGGAAAACGTGGTTTTAGCAGGGTTTTTTTAGTTCCAGGATTTCGAGATGTCGTTGATAAGACCTTTTTTGTTCAGAATCAAATTGTGTACAGGTTCCTTGAACCTTAAGCACTACTTTGGGGGCACTCTGTATATAGGGCTTATTAAAACAAAATTTGTAGTAGTTTATTCTCATATTAGCTGATAGTTGGGCCCATATATAGTGGATGGTTTGGCTTATAGTTCGTCCATATGCACAGTTTCCTTGCTGTTTTGTACCTCCTAAAGCAAGTAGGAGACGGGAGAACTGGCCTGGAGAGGTAAGTTGCTGGTGAAAGGGAAACATTACTAGCGGCTCTTCTCCCCCGACAAGGTCGTCCCGGTGTCCTTTCGTAGTCCGTTGCTCAACCACAATACTCACCATAACTATTGGGCCGTAATGCTGTATAGCACAATCTCTCTCTCTCTCTCTCTCTCTCTCTCTCTCTCTCTCTCTCTCTCTCTCTCTCTCTCTCTCTCTCTCTCTACTCTCTCTCTCTCTCTCTCTCATCTCTCTCTCTCTCTCTCTCTCCCCCCTCCCTCTCTCTCCCCCTCCCTCCCTCCCTCCCCCCTCATATTAAAAAAAAAAAAAAAAAAAAAAAAAAATCAGTCCCGTAACAGGCCATAAGGGCCCAGAGGGGCAGATACTGTAGAGGTATCTGATTCTTGACCGTACGGCACACTAGGGAGATAGTGTGGTCAATACTATGCTCCGGCCGCCTGATTTTCCCCTTGGCTGCTTCGACTGCTAGAGTCATTAGCACCCAAGGTACCCATTATTAATTAAATTAATTAAAGGCTGGGTGAGCCTAGGGACGATCTGGGACCCCAAATCCAACCCTCGAACGGCAGCACTAGAAGAAAAAAATCTTTAGTGCGCGCTCGGGTTTTTGAACCTGGTCCTCCAGTTCATTAGTCGAGTCCTCTACCACTGAGCTAACCTCGCCCCCCCCTCATATTAATGTCAACTAAATTTCAAGGTGAAGTAAAACCGTAATTAAAACTTAATAATTGAAATCCTTAAAGTGCCAAGATACTTAAAGTCATACACTATGAATAGAATGGCAATTTTTATAATCCATAGTCTTAATCTTGCTTTTACGGGCAGTAAAATGATGATTAAATATCAAGTATCTTAATAAAGAAATAAATCCATGTCCAGATTTTTACTTTTTCTTGGATAATACTTCATCTAAAGGAATCAGGATAATAACAGGTACTTTTGTTCAATAAGCGAGTTTTATCGACCGACAGGTTTTATAGCAACCCATGTTTAGTATCTATCACGGGTGATACTTCTCCTATTTCTCGATTGTCGTAAGTCTCAATTTGGTTTGAAGATTTTAGAGAGGGTTCTCACAGAAAATACAAATTTTCTAAACTCAAATTGAAACATAAGGATTAAAGGTGGCACATCAAATAAATTGCTGAAATCTGCCAAAACACAAACTTCACTCCTTGTCTTAAAACCTGTCTTTTGGTTTCCTACAGTAACAACCCGTTTACCCATAACCAACAAAACTTGATTCCACAGGTTTTATCTTGACTCACTATTAACATGGAATGCACACTAAACTGAAACTCAACCAACAATGTGTACAATTATGTAAGCTACTAAATTGGACATCGGGGGCGAGGTTAGCTCAGTGGTAGAGTATTCGACGAATGAACTGGAGGACCAGGTTCAAAACCCGAGCGCGCACTAAAGATTTTTCCTTCTAGTGCCGTCGTTCGAGGGTTGGATTTGGGGGTCCCAGATCGTCCCTAGGCCTACCCAGCCTTTAAATAATTTATCAATGGGTACCTTGGTGCTAATGACTCTAGCAGTCGAAGCAGCAAGGGGAAAATCAGGCGGCCGGAGCATAGTATTAACCACACTATCTCCCCTAGTGTGCCGTTCGGTCAAGAATCAGATACCTCTACAGTATCTGCCCCTCTGGGCCCTTGTGGCCTGTTACGGGACTGATTTTTTTTTTTTTTTTTTTTTTTTTTTTTTTTTTTTTTTTTTTTTTTTTTTACTTTGACATAATTAAAGAGGCTTAACTAGTTTACATTCATCAATTCACTAATGAAGTCCGACGGGGTCAGGGTCTCCCCGTGGTCTAGTGGTTCGAGTCCCATCGGCAGCAGGAATTTTCTCATCTCAAGGCTCGTTGAGAAAATTACCCGCTGCACCATGGATGTTGGCGGTAGTGGAGCAGATGTAAATAAAAAAATAATTATTAAAAAGTGGCAAACTGACTGGACATACACACAAGACAACGCGTTTCTGGAGATTAAACAGACAATAGGAGCCTGGAGTTCCAGTATCCGGAAAGTAAGGCGAGAAGAAGTCGTGCTTACTAGACTAAGAATCGGACATTCACACTTGACACATTCATATTTGATGGTAAAACTGGACAAACCAGTCTGAAGACTGTCCAACGTTCGACTAACAATTAAACACCTACTTACAGACTGCAGAGAAAAAGAAAACATTGACTTACCAAATGATTTACACGAATTTCTCATACAGAACAGAACACAAATCGATAATGTACTAAAATATCTGAAACTTAAAAATAAATTTCGCCTTTTTTTAAAAGCTATAATTTATTTGACATTAAAATGTCTATATATTTTTTCTTTTTTATTTTAGTTATTTAATTAGAATTTTTTTTTGTATTATTTTTATGCCTATTTTATAAATTATCTTGCCAATTATGTATTGTGCTTTGCTTATATTTGTATTCCATGTTTATATGGTTCTATATAATTGTTATATTTGTTCGCTCATTGAATTTACAGTGCAAATCACCATGTTGTGAACTCTCAATAAATTATAAATATTCCCTGTCAAAGTTGCTGCCTCTTTTATGCATTATAAGCTCCTTGGGAGTAGCTTCAGCTATTTCCTTGGTTGTTATGAAAGCCCTGCCAAAGTGAATCCGCCTACTGTAGGCTAATGCCTCAAATTGACCAAAATATGTCCTGGTGATAAGAAATACCTTTGGACAAATTGAAGTTGTTAAGAGTTGCCTCGAAATTCAATCGAAATAAATATTTACAGATGGAATGGTTGGGATTCGGCTAAATAAACCTCAATATGATTTTGTTTTAAAAAAATCTATATTTCGGACGTTTCGGCTACTCATTGGTAGCCTTCGTCAGCTAAAATGACAAAAAAAGAAATTAATACAGAAACAAACAAGAAAAATTTATAATTGTGATAGGTAACAGAACTATAGATACAGTTTAACTTATAACAGAACATATCGTCTTAAAATTCTTAGAATGAGTAGAATGAAAAAGAAAATAGGTACAGTAATTGATTTTAATAGTAATTAGTAACATCAATTGATTTTACAAAGAAATAAGAGAACTATATACCAATGACAAATATAGTAGCTAATAGTAACATTAATTAATTTTACAAAGAAATAAGATACTACAGCCAATGGAAATGCCGAGCGGCAGAGGAAGACCAAGGTTGGCAATTAAGTAACCATTGTGAAAGTGTCTAAGGAAAAAAGGAATCTGCAAGGGGTATATGTAACTGGAAACAGCAAGAGGTGGGGGAAACGGGCGGTAGAATCAAACAGATGTTTATGACATTTTATGACAGGAAAGGAGAAAAAGGTGTTAATGGAAGGATACCCAAGGGGCAAGGTAAAAATCTAGGTAGGTGGTCGGGCGAGTATTTGGAAAATATTAGCGTACATAGGAGAAATGCCTTGTTGGTCAGTTTTGTAATTTATATTGTTTTTGTTTAAGTTTATGTGTACACATTCCGAGATCTGTAGTCTTTTTTTGTTACGTTGTGTAGAAAGAATTTTCGTGTCGTCGAAGTTAAAAGTGTGTTTTTGTGTAATGGCGTGTTTTGCAAGTGCAGATTTATCTGTTTCTTTATTAGTGATGGTTCGTTTATGTTGTGTAAGACGTGAGTGAATGTCATTTATGGTTTCTCCTATGTATACACCATTACAGGAAGGGGTTTGGCAAGGGACTTGGTAAACACATCGGTTGGTATGTTCAAAAGGGATGGGATCTTTGAGTTTGGTGTAGAGGGTTTTGAGTTTGTTGGTAGTTTTCAAACCAAAGTTTAGGGAAGGGTTTCTTTGTAAAATTAATTAATGTTACTATTAGCTACTATATTTGTCATTGGTATATAGTTCTCTTATTTCTTTGTAAAATCAATTAATGTTACTAATTACTATTAAAATCAATTACTGTACCTATTTTCTTTTTCATTCTACTCATTCTAAGAATTTTAAGACGATATGTTCTGTTATAAGTTAAACTGTATCTATAGTTCTGTTACCTATCACAATTATAAATTTTTCTTGTTTGTTTCTGTATTAATTTCTTTTTTTGTCATTTTAGCTGACGAAGGCTACCAATGAGTAGCCGAAACGTCCGAAATATAGATTTTTTTAAAACAAAATCATATTGAGGTTTATTTAGCCGAATCCCAACCATTCCATCTGTACTTATCACCTCGACGGCTAACTATCTAATCATCATGAAATAAATATTTGTTCGAATCGATAGTCTTCAAACAAAGCAAGATTTGTTTATCGGCAGCTGGAAATGTTGCAGCAGCTGTTATGCGAACCAGAGAGGGATGTTTGGAAATGCAGGTTGATGGGCGGATGTTTGGGCGTTGTGAATATGTTGAAGTTCGCATATTTACTGCTGCCAGCTTTAAATATAAACTTCCTCTCGTCATTGGCAGTTTACAATTACTTAGGGTGAAAACATAGTGGAGCGGCGAGGGTAGGGGGTAGCCGAGAGGGTTGAAAATAATGCATGTATTTACACTTGCCAAAACTTAGGGTGAAAACTTAGTGGAGCGGCGAGGGTAGAGGGTAGCCAAGAGGTAGCTCAGATGGGGTTGACGCTCTCGGCTACCCTCTATCCTCGCCGCTTCAATATCTGGAAAGGATGATCATGTTGAGGGGGTGCCGTTTATGAAATGCCGACATCGATTTTTAGCGACCTCCCTAATATATACACACACAAATCTAAACGAGAACAGTCGTGGTGTTGGTGTGGGGTTTGATAACCTCCACAGGTTATGCAATCCATTAACCTGTTGAGTGCCCAATGAAAGCTGGTCCAATTAAGGATGTGACTGCTTCTACTCCTTTTTTCGGGAGGGGAGATCTTCGGACCAACTTGACTTCTTCCTTAGCACTTTCTCTTTACATAATCTGGTGAAGGTTCTGCCCAAATGAGGAAGACGGTAGAATTTATATAGTAAAATAATCATTTCCCTTATCACCAAATGTAAATATATTATTAGTTATTTATTTATTGTTATTATCGTTGCTAGGCGATAAAACAGTCAAAACATTAGTTTAAGGAACATAATAACTAAAAAAAAATCAGGATAAATTTAGATTTTGTCTAGAGTATCTATACGCACCGTTTATGTTAAGAGTTACTTTTATATTTAGTCATGTGTTCATGAGTGCGTTTGTTTAGTATTTGAATGTATATATCTTACTGGTAAATATTACTTATTTTCTGATAAAATGATGAATAATTATTCGTTATTGTATGGTCGTCATATTCTGTCAAATAAGTTTTCGTTTTTCAAGTTTGTAAATGTTGTCAATATATTGGATCCCATGGGAGAGTAGGTCAGTCATGTTGTCCGGTAAGTCATAGTTCTGTCTCCGTAAACATTCTGTCAATATGTCGTCGATACAAATGCAAAGTAACGAATGTGAAAAAATGCATCTTTCATTGACTATCTTTACTAATTTCTGCTGGACTTATGTACGGCAAATTCTTGAATCTTAGATCACTCTATTAAAGGAAAAGTATTCCACTATCAAAAGGTCAAATCTGCCGAATTTTTGACTGTCCAAAAAAAAGTTACGAATAAATGCTTTTCCACTCTGATTTTCACATTCGATACTTTGCATTTGTAGCGACGATGTGTTTTCTTGTCAGAGGAATGTTACATACTTCGCATGTCGCATGTCCTGTCTCGTCATGAGGTGTAAGTGTGTCAGCCGAGAATGACCTATTCTTAAGCGGCATAAGACATCTTCTCTCCTAGTTTGTCTTATGCTTGATGGCCATTCTTCGACTGTTTGGTTAATGTCTCTTAGTTTTTGTCCGAAGTAGTGTGCCAAGATCTTTCCCATTTTTCGATGATAGCTGTTTTGGCTTCTGCGTGCATGTCTTGGTATGTAATATTGTATATGTCTTGGTAAGGTCGTCTCGTAGCGTTTTTAGCAATTTTGTCAACATTTGTGTTTTGTTCTATGTCCTCATGTCCTGGGAGCCAATATATTGTTATCCGTTTATTTGTCAGGTAAATCTGTTCTAGTATTTGTATGTTCTAATATTTTACTGTTAGTGTAATTTAAGATCATACTTAAAACACGACATGAACAATCCCGATCCGACAGGCTTTCAGGAAGAAACATATCTTTATAATGAAACTTTACTTAGGTAGTGACTTCCGTTGTGAGCATTAAGGACTTGGGTGAAAAACTTGGGTCACATTTATATTTAAGGTTCCCTAACGTACTGATTTTTCTAGTCTTTACAATACTTCTTTCTCAATATTATTGAATTGCTTAGGTCTTTATTAATATTAATATTTTTTTATATTAACTACCTACCGTAAAATGGGCCCTAGAGATGGCGATATGCATCGATCTTTTTAAACACGATATATCGATTTTTTGAATCTTTCTTCCTAGGCTGATCTTTATAAAAGAATCAATCTCTAAAGGCCGATCTTTATAAAAGAATCGATCTCTAAGGGCCGATCTTTATAAAAGAATCGATCTCTAAGGGCTGATTTTTATAAAAGAATCTATCTGTAAGGGCCGATCTTTATAAAAGAATCGATCTCTAAGGGCTGATTTTTATAAAAGAATCGATCTCTAAGGGCCGATCTTTATAAAAGAATCGATCTCTAAGGGCTGATTTTTATAAAAGAATCGATCTTTAAGGGCCGATCTTTATAAAAGAATCCATCTCTAAGGGCCAATATTTATAAAAGAATCGATCTTTAAGGGCCGATCTTTATAAAAGAATCGATCTCTAAGGGCCGATCTTTTAATGAATCTATCATCAAGGGCCGATCTTTTAATGAATCTATCATCAAGGGCCGATCTTTTAAAGAAACAATCTATCTAGAATATCGTAAAATAAAGTGTGTGTGTTTTTTTTTATTTGAAATATTCAGATACTTAATCTTATTTGTTGTTACTCAATCTAATTTCTATTATTTAACTGAAGAATAAATTTTTAGAACAGTGTCCTATGTCCAGTAACAGAGTTTTAATACAACAATAACATTATACAACGACTCAATATCTTCCGTTTCTCCAACTAGAAGGAAGAAGGTATTAAAATAAAAATATGGTTTCAAACTGTGCTCTTAATTTGTATAACTAATTTTCTCGATTATTATTATTTTATTATATTTTTTTCTCATTTGATTAACATATATATGTAATATATGTAATAATACACATATTTTGTAACAGTAGTAATTTCATTATATATTATTTTTGATGAAAAATAGTCTTAATTTTTTATACTTTTAGGTCACAGGTATATTTTTCACATTATCTAGTACTCAAATCGACTTATTTAGGTTGATTTGTAGTAGAGATGGGCGATTCTCGGATGAAAATCGATTCGAATCGAAATGAAATACACATTTCGTAGGTAATTGTAGGTAATCGTGAAATCGATACATATCGTTGATCGATCTTCTGAACCTAGATAATTTTGAATCGATCTGAACTCGCCGATCTTTTTTTGCGGATCGATCTTTTCATTTTGATTCAAAAGATCGATTCATATTCAAGAATCGCCCATCTTTCTGGAGATAGTAATTTTTTTATGATTTCATTTTAATGGCATGTCAACCCTTAAGATCATTAACGCCGTTTCTTTGATTGGTAAGATCATTAACGCCGTTTCTTTGATTGGTAAGATCATTAACGCCGTTTCTTTGATTGGTAAGATCATTAACGCCGTTTCTTTGATTGGTAAGATCATTAACGCCGTTTCTTTGAATTTTTAAAAAGTCAAAGACCCGCTCGACTTGGTTAGTATGATCACCTAGAATTTCATCTAAGGAGTCAAACAGTTGGTGTTGATGTTTCAGTTGCTCATAGGCCCGGCAATTAGTCAAGATGTGCTTCACAGTTAGCAGCACATTGCATGAGCTACAAATTGGTGGGGGGTCCTTAGACATTGGGAAGGAATGCGTGAGGTTTGTATGGCCGATTCTAATACGGGTTAGCACCACTTCCTTTCTTCTTGTGTCGTTTGTTGATGTCTTCCATGATTTTACAGATCCCTTTAACTCTCTGAGTTTGTTTTCCCTCACTTGCTGCCAAACAGTTTGCCATGTATTCCAAATCAAGTCTTTTGGGTTGGCTGTTTAATGAAATTTTGAAACTTTATGGAAAAGCATACCTTCTCTAATTGCTTTCCTTGCCAAGGTGTCGAGTTGCTCATTTTGATTTATTCCGCAATGTCCAGGGATCCATACAAATATAACCTTTTGTTCCTTTAAATGTAACTGGCAAATTCATTTAAATATATTCACTATTATTTATTTATTTATTATAGTTTAACATCATGTTGGTGATCCAACTTAAGCAATAATAATATATTACATTATTAGGTTAGTTTCTGTAGAGGTAATAATGTAGTTATGTTGTGTTTGGTATAATTATTTGTTTGTTCTTTGTTATTTGTCAGGTCAATGATGCCGTATCAACATCACAAAGTGGCTTTCGTTATCTTGTCTTTATTTAAATATTATTGTATAAATGTGTATCTATTAGGTATTTCATCACTTTTTCAATGTACTGGCTGCCATCAGAAAGTAATTCTGTCAGATTGTGCGGTAGTTGAAGATTTGTCCTGAGTGTACAGTCTGTTAGAATATGTTTTATTGTTAATTCTGTATTGCAGTAGGTACAAGTGGGTCTGTCCTGTCTTGATATAATGTACGAGTGAGTCAACCGAGTGTGGCCAATCCTGAGACGGCATAATATAACTTGTTCCCGTCTGTTTGGCCTGTTACTGGATGACCATTCGTGTACAGTGTGCTTGATTTCTCGAAGCTTGTTGTCAGCCGTGTTGTACCAGGATTCTTGCCATTTATCACTTATATATCTCTTAGATTCGGCTTGAAGATCCTGGTATTCACTATTATGGGATGCGTTGAATACGGATCACCCAAAGCAAGAAGAGCAGAGCAGATAAGTACTGTCCTTTGGGCCTGTACTGCTCTGCTGCCTATGTTGAGCAGGAGAGGGCTAGAGGATGTGTGTTTGAGAGGGTGAGAGGGTTTTGAGAGCGAGTGGGAAGTAAGTGGGGGTGGGAGAGGGCTTTGATGTTAGGCATTTGAGCTAATTCTCAAAGGGGAGCCCTCAAACGGAGACGAGAGGATCTGACGCCCTTGCGCCTTGTCCTCAAGACCTATTCGAAGCGTGCTAGTCCTACCTTAGGCTGTTCAACAACCACATCACAGGAATGAACCATAGCTTCTATTTTCTTCAACAGACGACAGAAAAGCTCCAAACACAAAACATAAATTTTCCCCAGGGAAGAAAGAAGTGATGATAATTCAAATAGTCCGACTTGCAGGAACTTCGTCATCTTCGTGCGTTTCGATTCTAATCCCTAGTGTCATTTGGACTAGAAATCTCTAAGCTTCGAATAGAAACAGCTAATCAATTTCCGCTCAGCGAATCAGGTTTCGGTCGTGAGGTATATAAATAAAAATACATTTTATGAGAATATGCGTTTCATTTCTTCCAACGTTGCGGCTTGAATAATTTTTTTAGATCTTAGAGGACAAATTTAAATAATATATATGTATATACCCTAAAAACAAAGTATGTACCTAAATATTATATATATATGTATATATATATATATATATATATATATATATATATATTTATATTATAAATAACAAACAAGCTAAATTTCATTGGTGCATAACTAATAAAGTTTCTCCAATGCAAGCTATAACTCACTGCCTTCTATTGCTAGGAGCATGAGGAAACCAATGACATCAGAATACAATTATAATATGCAAATTCCAAGTGATGGTTTGCATATTCCCGGGGATTCTATTAATATCTACCACAATACGTATTTATTATTTACAATCATACATGAATAGTTCAATACGAAATCCCACCACTGGCTGACGTTTTTCTTGGAGAGAAGATTTTCGGAAGACAACAAAGGAATGAATGCAAGGATTCATATAGGTTATTGTTTAGTCAACAGCAAGTTTTAAATTGACATTAATCGAGAACAAAAGTAAAAATAGTATTTACATTTAATATTTTGTCTAATTTTTTTTTTTATATTATTGATTATTTATTATTTTCAGACTAGGAGGGATATTTGATATTATAAAACTGTTAAAAGAGACCATCCTCAAAGCTGTGGGACTAAAACAAATTAAAAAAAAATAGGTTATTTTAAGTCATGCGATGTTAACTGTTGCTCCTGCGTGACGGATTTTTCCCCTCCTAACCCAAAGGAAATATATTTTTATAAGATAGTAGATAAATAATATATACAAAGGAAAATTATATAAATTGTTAATAAAATATTTGCTTATCTTATAATCGTGATATATTATTAAGAGAAGAATAAATTTCCTGCTTCGAGAAGAAAAAATATTTATCATTCCGGGTCTATATAAATATGAATCCACTTGAAAGGGTTTGAATGTTTTAATCCACCAGGAAATAAATATTTAAAGTTTCTTTGAATTATGAATCAAAATGGTAAAAAAATAGTTAAAAGGCATATAGAAAGTTTGACCGTTTCAAGGGCGCTTTGCGTCAAATATTTAGTAACAGTCAAAGTATATGTGATGTAGTTGAATGGGTTTGGTTGAGTTCGCCAATTTAACCCAAAGGTATCCTTTTTGTTCAATTGGGTAGCCGAGAAAATATTTAATTTTCATTAAAAAAAATATCCTATTAATTTTTTTAATGTCGATATTTTCAGAGATTTTAATTTGTCTAATTCCAAAGAAAAAGCACTAGAAGTAAAATATTTCATTATCAGGCATAGAAAAGTTTTGGGATTTTCGTGTATTTTATAAAATATCTCGAAAACAGTTGGCAAATCGGGGTAAGTTGAAGGAACCATTCGAAAGCTTACTAGAATCTCTACAAAAAAAGGTTCTAAAGTAATTTTTGGTGGGGCGATGTCAGAAGGAGAAATAAGGACTTGAAAAATCGCAGTTGTTAGTTTTGCTCTTTTGAACGGGGTTTTGTATCTGTTTACCTAGCGTTTTAACTGATTGTTGTTCATTTTGATTGCATTTAACAGTAAAACGAGGTAAAAAAAATGTGAAACATTGTTTTAGTGTTTCCAAAAGTGAACGTTGAGAAGGTGGGGGAAGTCGCCATGATACTGTCAGTTTCCTGTTATGGCGCCTTCAATCTATTTTCGTTTTGAAATTTTATTTTATATTTTAGCATAAATACGCTTTAGCGGTGACTAAAATGGAAAAAATGTCACAAAAAATTGTCCACTGGCGTTCGCGAATGCGCAGTGGTGTTTGCGCATGCACAGTGGCGTGGCCATGTATGAAAAAGAAGACTGTTTGTGTTACAAAAGAATGTGTCCGCTGGTGTTCGCGCATGCGCAGTGGCCATGTACGAAAAAGAAGACTATGTGCCACAAAAAAGTGTCCGCTGGCGTCGCGCATGCGCAGTGGCGTTCTAAAAGAAGACTACATGTAATTCAGTACATTAAATAGGTTTCTCGGGTAGACCTAAAGCATATTTATGTTCCTGAATTTGAGCAGAAGGTTCTAAACGAAATAATTTTTCTCAAAAAATCAAACCCCACCAATAACTGCTACTATTCCTTTACTAATAGCACTAGAGATATGAACGGAACCGCGCTAAGATGACCCACTTTCTGCGAGTCGGAGTTTTTTTTTCAATTATTTATTCATTTTGAGTCTGTTCAGCAGTTCTAATATTCCCCAGGGGACTTTCTTCTCACTCCCACCATCAGATTGTGAAATAGACGATGACCATCACGAAGTCGACCTTACAGCTCCGTGATATTTGCTGATAACCGATGGAATGACGTCCAGACTCCGGGTGCACCGATGGAATCCGATGAACGCCATGTCTTGGGAGCTGAGGCGTAACACCGTCTCCTCAGGCGTGACATGCCACACCTAATTAGCATAGAGTTAATCCCATGCGAGCTCCGATGGTGAGCTATGAGCAATTGGCCAAGGATGATATTTGTGCTGTGAGAAGTTTTCTAAATGTACCTATTTTGTTAGTAAGTATTGGCGTAAGAATCATAAAATAATTTTTGAAAAATTATTTTATGAGTAATATTATCCTGGAAGATAGATTGGGAGATTTGGACCTCAGCATTGGCCTGAAGCCCTGATTGGTCGCCACTTGATTTTTTCGTGTAGGCTTTAGAAATTTAGAAGTGTACAAAGTTCCCCTTTAGGACATAAACTACCTTACAGCAAGGATTCGCGAATCATGTGCAGAAAAGGTTGCTAACCATGAACAGATTCGAAGAGCTACTTCAGCGGTGTTGGGCAGATGTCGCCAGAGTTTTCTACAAGGAGAAGGCCACTTGCAGAAAAGTTTAGAATATTAGATTTTTTTTATTCAACATAAATTTTTTTTATTCAACATAAATTTTTTTTATTCAACATAAATTTTTTTTTATTCAACATAATTTTTTTTTATTCAACATAAATTTAAGGCCTTCATTAATTATTAAATGTAAATTCCATCATAAATATTTTTTATTTATATTTTATCAGGTCACGAACATAAAAGTTGTGGATTTTGAACTTTTTTCATCCTTCTGAACATCAATTTCCACCATCCACCAATTCCTACAATATACATTTGTCTGTTCACTCTCCCACAGGCTCAAAAATGGTCCGATTTTGATGAGATTTGGTACAAAAATCTTTCTTCTATTTTGAAAGGTCAAGTTCATTAACCAGCTGAATCCGTTGACTGGAACCTGGTTTTTGGAGCAAAATTTGCGCGAAGAAATCGGAACGCTTACATTTTCGAGTCCATATGCTTGCAGGTACTTGTTTTATAGGTTTCTGAACGTAGAAAAACGAATGAAACAATTTTTAAAGCGATATCTGTGACCGTTATCGTACATTTTCTAAAATATCTCGTAAACGGTTTGCGAATCGTGGTAAGTGGAGGGTGGCCATTCAAAAGATTACTAAATTCCCTATAAAAAAGGTTCAGATGTAATATTCGATGGGGCGATGTCAATCCGAGAAACAAGTGCTTAAAACTTCAAAATTGTTAGTTTTGTTCTTTTCAACGGGGTTTTGTCACTGTTTTCCTAACGTTTTAATTGGTTATTTTTTTTTTTTTTTTTTTATTGCACGTAATAGTAAAATTCGTATTTTGATAAAATAAGAAAAGTAATATGAAAATGAGAAAAGTAATATTGTTGGCGACCGTTGAGATGGTGAGGGGAGTCATTTCCGCTTAGAATACTATCAGTTTCCTGTTGTGGCGCCTTAAATCTTCCTTCTCTTTGAGATGTCATTTAATTTTTTTTGCAAATCCTACCAATAACTGGTTCTACTCCTCCTGCAAGTCGGACTTTTTTCGTGTAGGCTAGGCTTAATTTAGAAGTGTACAAAGTACCCCTTTAGGACATAAACCACCAGACAGAATGGATTCGCGAATCATGTCGCAGAAAAGGTTGCTAACCATGAACAGATTCGAAGGGCTACTTCAGCGGTGTTGGTCAGATGTCGTCAGTGTTTTCTGCAAGGAGAAGGCCAGTTGCAGCAAAGTTTAGAATTTAATTTTTTTTTTTTTTTTTATTCTACATAAATTTAAGGCCTTCATTAATTATTAAATTTAAATTCCATCAGAAATATTTTTTATCACAAAAAAAAATTATATTAGTTTTATTTATTAGTCGTTTCTTTTCTCTTTCATTCCAAGTACTTTATAAAATTGAGAGATAATCTCAGTTCTGAGTACACCGTTTTTGGAAGAGTAGTGATTTTCGAAAAGTTTTTGCTAACCAGAAGCGATTTATGTCTACTTTTTTTTGAATTGATATTGCGGTTTAAATGAGATACTTGTTAACATTGGATGTGCATTAGCATTAAAGAAAATTTAATGCTGATTTCAAACATATAATGAAACGTAAAAAAAATCTGTAGAAGCAGAAAAAATTGGAGTTGTACTACAAAAAACATGTTTTTTTCTAAAGGAGCTTTAGAAAGACATACACCCTGTACAGGTATTTATATATATATATATATATATATATATATATATATATATATATATATATATATATATATACTTATATATATTTCTTCGAATACATTTAGTAAGAAATAGAAATTTAATTTAAATTTTAACGTCCATTTATTATTAACTAAGAATTTTAGGACGGTTTATCTATAGGTTACCACCCTTTTCTAGCCAGGATAGGGGTGATGCCTTTTCTTTTTTCGAAAGAAAAGCCACCGCCCCTAGTGGGAATCGAACCCACGACCTTTGGCACGGAGTGTTAAGTGCTCATGCCTTAACCCTCACGGCTACCGGTAAGGGTTAAGAAATAGAAATGACAAGAAAGCAGAATGATCTTTTATTTCCGTACAAGATAATTTTTCTAGAATTTGGATTTTGTACAATGTTCTTCTATACCGCAATGACTTATAAATCAATAATAGAATGTTATTTTATGTAATTTTTATGAAAGGTGGCACTGATATTCCCACATTATCAAGTTGAGCACTGAGTGAGAACGCATTTACATGTTCGGCAAAAAGGATTTAGAAGAAGCCATATATCTTAATCGCATGGTCAAGCTTCCGTTTGGCTTCTTCGGAAAATTCTTTAGAATTGTTTGATAAAATCTTAACATCGATCCTATGTTCCGCCTTCGTCCTTTCAACGAACGTTGCGTTATTGAATCGTGAAGAGCGTCGTGATAGGGTCATAGTAGTACATAAAACGAATGATCCCAAAATTTGTTGTATGTACATATTATATAATATAATTCTTTAGTAACAATGATAACATTTCAAAGGCCAAACAAACAGAAAGCGGTCTCTAACAGCGAAGACGTCCATAGCACTTCACGAATCAGTGGAGTGTGCTGTGGATTTTACAGTGTTCCTGGCGGACCAACAAGCGGAAACCGAACAAATCGGGCGAACACACTTTCGGAGGTATTACGTGGCCATACTCAAACAGAAAACAGCTTCTGACAGCGAAGCTGGTTTCATTATTCTTCGGCCTCTATTGTACAATATTTCCACAAAAAATAAAAACAAGTACAAATATATTTCTAATATAAAGGAAGAAATAAAAGGGGCTCAAATTAAAAAATGAAGAAAATATCAATGTATAAATTATGTTAAGTATAACTCGATTAGGATTAACAAATATATTTGACTTTTTAACATGCGCAAAATCCTAAATAAACTATATCGGCGTACATAAGGGGGGGGGGGCTACGGCTCTCCTCCCACAAATTTTGATTAGATCTATAAAAATATGGCATAAAAACCTCAAAAATATTAATTAAATAAGATCATTTAGTTTAGATTAAATATTTTTTTTTTTTTTTTTTGGTGTTTAATAGCGTTTTAGTTGGCTAACCATTCCAAGTTCTGGATTGTTAGTATTCAATACCACCCAAATGCTCCCAGCCCCCTGAAATTTTTACTAGAGACAGTTTAGTTCCAAATATCTTCTTTTTCTCCAAGATTTTTTTGTCCAATAGATACTCTAACTTTTTGACGGACAAATAACATTAAGCATATAATTTTTCAGCATAAATAGAAAGTGACTGGGATTCAAAATATTAAGATTTGATATGTAAATATTACTTGTTTTTGTCTAGTTAGTTTTTAAGGGTTGATCCAGTATTTTTTAAAAAGGATGCATCCAATAATTTGTAAATTTGTACATAATATAGCATAAGTTAAGTTTAGATTTTAAGTCATGATTCTTAACTTTCGTTCAGAAGAAAGAATGCTGACGGAAGCATGAAACACCGAAGGGGGAAAAAATATTAAGATTTGTTATTATCAGGTATCCAAATCACACCATTTAAGATCCATTATATCCATAATATGGAAACACGATAAGATGACGCGGTTCCTTCAACTAAGACTTTTTCCATTGGCTAAAAACTTGGAGAAGAGCGTGCACATGTTTCTAAACCACATCGCCTTCTAATTAAAAAAATTGACATTCAGTCGTTTTGATTAGGATGTAATTAGTAATTATGGAACACCTTTCGGCTAATAATTAACTCAACCCACTAGACCTTGATGAATTTACTCATGTTTTATTTAATTACTAGTCAATTAGACATGAATTGGTACAATGTTTAATAGCAAGGTTTCTAAATACCTCGCATACATTCCGGTAATAGCTTTCTGATAGTCCTCAGTAAACGGATGAGTCAAAAAGTTCGACTCGCAGGAATTTACTTATTGCACATAGCTGTACAGATTGTAAATTGTCAATAAATATATATTCCTTGGAGAAAACAACACACCTACTGGATAGAAATTTTGGATAAAAGGAAGAATTTAGAACTAAAATGTCCCAAGTGCAGACACTCACAGTACCAACTAGGATCTGGAAATAACTCAATATTATTCTCTTTCTTTCTGCACAAAGGAAAAGAGCTACCGGAAACACAAAAATCCGGCTCGCAGGAACTGCGTCATCTCAGCGCGTATCCGTTCTCATCCATAGTGGCATTTGTAAAGCTTAGAATAGAAGCAGTTCAAATTTCTTGTATTGGCAGAAATACAATGAATAAAAACCAAATTAACATAAACATAAATTTATTAAAACTGGCTCTACATGTTTCGCGTCCTTGGGTGCCTCTTCAAGAGACTAAAAACTAGACACAGTCAAATGGGAAGAAGGTATACCTTCCGGTAGTATGGCCACGTGATTACTGAAGATCACCTTCATAGCATCCGTCAGCTGTTTAAAAATCGATTCTAGTACCCGGAAGAAGATCAGTCACAAAATTAAAAAATCTCATATTTTACCTCCTACAAAAGTCCTATTTTTATTCATTGTCCAAAAAATTAAAAAATATATATTTTACTTCTTACCTAACATCTTTTTTTTTTAATTTTTTATGATACGAGTATGTATATTTTATTTTATTTTTCGTTTCATCAAATTTCGTTCTTTATCTATTTGAGAAGTCAAACATATGTTTAATTTGTATAGCTAGAGCCATTTTATTATAATGTTCTTCTTTTTAGCACTTTCCTCCGAAGAAAAGTAGCTATTGAGGTTGCACTCATGACGGAATTTTTGACAAATTTCTTCGAAACTGTTTCGATCCTACCGATAGTAAACACCGAAAATGACCCCAGATAAATTTATATATATATATATATATATATATATATATATATATATATATATGGAAGGATATTAATTAGAAAATTAATAATTGAAACAGGCGCTCATAACAAGTTCACAAGAGCAGAACTATTTATGTTTTTATTTTTTTTTATCTATATAGGTTATTTTAAGCAAATTGCTTAGTTATGCAGCTCATGCGTGACGGATTTTTTAAGCAATTGCGATAATTCTCCAATATATAATTTCTTACAGTCTTTACAATTAATTTTATTTATACATACATATATATATTAGATTTGTTCAGTTTTTTTATATTTTATTCTTGTAAAACTATTTTTTATTTTATCATTATAAGTCCATCCAAATTTTTCTACGTCTTCACAAACACTTTTAATTTCATTTGATATTATGGGATTATAGCTAAATGCGTTAAATAAACCAACATTCGTTTTCAAATTCTAAAATATTCCGTTGACTAAAAGTTTGGTCGTTATTGCGATTTACTAAAAAAGAGTTAATCACCGAATATTGTCATAAGTTCAATAAATAAATAAAATAGAACAATATATATATATATATATATATATATATATATATATATATATATATATATATATATATATTATTGGTTTGTAAATATTATTCTTTCATTCTATTTAGTATTCATTCATTTTTTCCTCTTCGTGACTAATCTGCAAGCATCGGCGAGCTCGTTGGCCCACTGGTTCAGGAAATGGCGACTGGCCCTTAATTCAACCAAGGCTGAGACAAAAGTATTCTCACTTCGGAGGTTCTCAAACGAAGAAATTCCAGAAATCCGATTGGATGGACTCCCAGTTCCTTGGTGTCCGAAGGACCAGGGTGTGTGTTACCTAGGACTACACTTCGATACACGACTTACTTGGAAACTACACACCAATATAAAAAGACGACATGCACACACCAGACTTTCAAAACTATACCCACTGAGTGAAAAACATCACTCCGACCTTCACTAGTCACACTCCTTTACAAGACCATGATCGTCCCAATACTGACTTACGCCTGCCCTGTGTGGTATGGAACAAACACGACGTCTTCAGACCTTGCAGCACAAAGACCTACGGATTGCAGCCAACGCCCCTTGGTTCGTTCGAAACAGCTTGCTCCATCGGGAACTGGGAGTCGATCCTCTCCCATTTCGTATAGAAGAATTGACCCGCAGATATAACGACAAACTGGCTCTCTCTACTGGTGCCAAGAATTATCACCTGGGAGAACCTACAGCCCGACGCCTCAAGTCGAGGCTGTACCAAGACATTTTATTTTAATTCTTTTTTTTTTTTTTTATTATTATTATTTTTTTGTTCGTTTTGTCTTCGTTACTGTTGCTGGATTCATTCTTATTTTATTGTTTTCTATCTTTTTTTTTTTTTTTTGTATTATTTTTCCACTTTTGACGTTGTATAAAGAGTTTGTCGCCAAAGGGTTGTATAACTCTAAAAATATAAAATAAAATATTAATTGAATTCATATCCTGCTGTCATCAGATATTCCAAGAGAAACCAAGCAAATTATTACCTCTGATTCCAAGTTTTTCTTAGCTGTTTTGAAAAAATAAAAGAATTGAAGCTATCAGGGGTGAAACCCAGTACCATCAATAAATCAAACGCACTTGTAAACTTCCCTTGATTGTAACACGAATATTTAACGTCATTTGACAATTAATATTTAGATTTATCAAGTTCAACCTTTGATTAAAAAAAAAACTGAAAAAAAAAGAAAATGTATTTTTGCACCGTGAACATTTCTGTTGATTAAAAGAATCGATTTATTATTATTATTGGTGGTTTTCTCCTCAGTCTACTGGGATAAATTCTTTCGGGGGCCGTTGCCAACCGAAAGAATTGTTTTTTATTGATTTTTTTGTTGTCTTTTTACGGGCGTTCATTTAAAAATTTCCGAACCGTTCAGGCGGTATCAAGCAGAACCGCTTGTTGGGCATTTTTAATTAGATCCTCCGGCAGTTTCAAATAGGTATTTGCGGCAATCGTCGTTTTTGGAATGAGCCCGTTGGTCGAGATTATGACGGCTGTAATCCTTGCGGAATCCAACTTATACAAGTCTTTCAGCTCTATGGCCAACTCCTGATACTTGCGCAGTTTCTCGGCATATGATTTCCGGACATTCTCATCATTGGGGATTGCGAAATCAATAATATCGGCTGTCTTACTTCCCTTGTCAATGATAAGAATGTCCGGTTTATTGTGATGGACAGTACGGTCCGTTAACATTGCTTCGTCCCAATACATCTTAATTGTACCTTTCTCCAAAAGTCTATTTGGGACGTAGCGTTAATAAGGGACCACACCATCCAACATACCATATTTTTCTGCGAGTGCTTGATGGTATATTTTGGCCACGTTATTGTGCCGCTGAAGATAATCGGATCCCGCAAGAATCTCACAGCCCCCCGTAATGTGCTGGATCGACTCATACGTTTTGTTACAAAGTCTACATTTGTCATTATTATTTGTTACAAAGTCTACATTTATTATTATTGGTGGTTTTCTCCTCAGTCTCCTGGGATAAATTCCTTCGGGGGCTGTTGCCAACCGAAAGAATTGTTTTTTATTGATTTTTTTGCTGTTTTTTTACGGGCGTTCATTTAAAAATTTCCGAACCGTTCTGGCGGTATCAAGCAGTACCGCTTGTTGGGCATTTTTAATTAGATCCTCCGGCAGTTTCAAGTAAGTATTTGCGGCAATCGTCGTTTTTGGAATGTTGTTATTATTATTATTATTATTATTATTATTCCTAAATAAAATTTATAATTAGGGATAATCAACCATGTTTCTTAATATTTTTGACTGTGTAAATAAACAATCTTTTATTATAAGATAGGCAGCCATATTTCATAAACAGTTCCATTTTACAAGTTTTCAACAATCCGGATTTATCATCTCTAAAAGAACAGATTAAAAACAGGATTTTTAAAAACATCAGTTCAATACTCACGATTTCCTTCAAGTTGTTTTAATAAATGAGAACTTATTATATTTAGCTGATGATTGAGGAGGCTAGCAAGGGTTCGGGATATTATTACCTCGGATAGACCATCACCAGGTATAGCGTAAACTCTATGAGGGACAAAATCACAGTTTATTTCTAGTAATTCAAGGTCTGCCATCATAGTTGAAATAAAGCTCCAATAGAAATAATATATCTATTATATAAAAATGAATCGCTAAATGTGTTGGTAAGCGCAAATCTCGAGAACAACTGAACCGAGTTCGCTAATTCTTTTTTTATAATATTCCTTGAACTGCGAGGATGGTTCTTACGGAGAGAAAAATTAAAAAAATTGCCGGAAAAATTTTAAAAACAACACTTTTTGGGTCTTTTTCACATCCTTAACTTAAATTCATTTTTAAATAGAAACATATTTTCTCAATTATAATATTTTTAACAGTTAACGTATTTGGTTATTTGTGTATAAGTAAAAAAATTTAAATAAATAAGAACATGTAATCACTAGGTGACATTAGAATCACATGTTAATAATGCAATTTAAATTAATTTATATTTGCATTAACGAAGTAAAAAAGACTCCACTTTTCTATATTCCCATACAAAAGATTCGTAATAATACTTAAAGGTCAATTTGAACTTTAATACCATACCATAAAGTGTTAGTGGAGGGCTTCTGGGAAGGCAAAACAATTGAGACACATTAGTATCGTATAAATATTAATGTCAATATTTGTCAATATTTATTCGATGGTAACATTACTCAAAAACAAATTGACTATGGTAAAATGTAAATTGTCTGTGGTCAAATGTCACTTGAAATGTGAACATTTTTTTTCTGTGCATCTATAATATTACTAAATCTAAAAGCCACAAATTTCTATAAAATTACTAAAGTGTTGTGTGTTTGTAACTTACTAAACATGCCTCCTATAAGGCGGCGGACAAATTTAGGCAGAAGAACCCAAAATGCAGCGCATCAAATTAATTATCAATCTAATCGTACTGCCCAGGAACGTGAAGATGGCAATGAACGTGAAAGAATTCGGTTAAGACAGACCCGTGAAGCGCGACGTTCGACTAATAATGGTGCAAGTTTGAATCGAGCTACTGTGAATTCATTAGAGTGCCTGCAGCTGTGTTGCTATTGGACCTATGAACTCAGTTCGACTATAAACAAATCCCAGGGCAGTCATTAAGTGTTTGTGGTATTAATCTAGAAACCCCATGTTTCTCGCATGGTCAATTGTATGTTGCCTGTTCCCGTGTTGGAAAACAATCTGCTCTGTTTGTTTATGCGCCAGGTAATCAAACAAAAAATATCGTATACCATTATGTACTACAATAAAAATGAAACAACAATTTAGAATAAGTAAAAATAAAATGAAATGTAATAAATAGGTACCATAATAATAAATTTGATATTGTAATTTTCATTGTGATTTTTAGTGACTATTAAAAGAATTTTAAGTGTTTTGTATTTTTTATTTTTTGACAAAATGTAATTGTTGACTTATTAAGTTTTTTTTTTTTCTTGTTTTTTTTATCTTACTAGCTGACCCAGTGTCCCAAATAGCTGAATAAGTATTAAAAAAAAATTAAAGAATTGACTGTTAGGCGGTACGAAGTTCGCCGGGTCAGCTTGTTAAGAAATAAATATAGTTGACACGCATTAAATTCAACCCCCCCCCCCCCCAAAAAAAATAAAATAAAATAAATATTGTACGGTACCAGCTGACATGTTGTCGTCCTAGCAACGCTTCCTGCTTAGTCGCGCATGCTCTCTAACCAACTAAAAATTCAAACCCCTCTAAAAATACTTTAAAGTTTGAATATCAAAAAATCATTTCTTAGCGAAAGGGAGTTTACATGCTAAAGGGCGTGAGCAAGTGGCAAGTGGTTTGGGCTGGGTGATAATAGGTCAGTGAGGGAGCGGTATTTGGCATATACTTATATAGTAGATAATTATAATTTCGTACCTTCATTTGAAAATAATTATAAAATTTTAATCCCCTAAATCTATGAAAATATTGTAATTTTTTCATACTAAAAAGGCTTATTGCTTACGCACACACGCGCACACGCACGCATACACACACACACACACACACACACACACACACACACACACACACACACACACACAAACACACACACACACACACACATATATATATACTACTAGCTGTTACCCGGCGTGCCATGCTACACCTACTTGCTGCATATAGAAAAGCCTAAATAAATTAGAAACCAAATAAGTATTATTAAAATCAAATAACACGAATCTGTAACTGTTTCGAACCCGTGACCTCCCAACTGGGAGTCCTAGACGACTTTGACCTAACCCATAACACCCCCCCCCCCCCGTATCAAGACATACATGTATGCCAAGTTTGGTAAAAATCGGTCTAACTGTGTGGATTTTTATTTTTTTTTTAAAAAAAGCACATACAGACAGCAGCTGGTAGACGTTTTTGACCTGGCCTATGACACTCCCCTGATCAAGACCAACCTGTGTGCCCAGTTTGATCAAAATCTGTCAAACGGTGTGGGTTTGTATAAAGAACAAACATACAGACAGACAGATGGTAGCCGTTTTGACCTAGCCTATGGCAATCGCCGTATCAAGACCTACCATTATTCCAAGTTTGGTCAAAATCGGACGAACGGTGTGGATTTGTATAAGGGACAAACATACAGACAGACAGCTGGTAGACGTCTTTGACTTAGCCTACGACACTCCTCAGATTAAGATCCACATGTGTACCGAGTTTAGTCAAAATCGGACGAACGGTGTGGGTTTGTATAAGGGACAAACATACAGACAGACAGCTGTTAGATTGTTTTGACCTAGCCTAGGAGATTTCTCGTATCAAGACCTACCATTATTCCAAGTTTGGTCAAAATCGGTCAAACGGCGTGGATTTGTATAAGGAACAAACATACAGACAGACAGCTGGTAGACGTTTTTGACTTAGCCTACGACACTCCCCAGATTAAGATACACAAGTGTACCGAATTTAGTCAAAATCGGACGAACGGTGTGGATTTGTATAAGGGACGAACATACAGACAGACAGCTGGTAGATTTTTTTGACCTAGCCTAGGAGATTTCTCGTACCAAGACCTACCATTATTCCAAGTTTGGTCAAAATCGGTCAAACGGTGTGGATTTGTATAAGGGACAAACATAAAGGCAGACAGCTGGTAGACGTTTTTGACTTAGCCTACGACACTCCTCAGATTAAGATCCACATGTGTACCGAGTTTAGTCAAAATCGGACGAACGGTGTGGATTTGTATAAGGGACAAACATACGGACAGACAGCTGGTAGATTTTTTTGACCTAGCCTAGGAGAATTCTCTTATCAAGACCTACCATTATTCCAAGTTTGGTCAAAATCGGTCAAACGGTGTGGATTTGTATAAGGGACAAACATACAGACAGACAGCTGGTAGACGTTTTTGACTTAGCCTACGACACTCCTCAGATTAAGATCCACATGTGTACCGAGTTTAGTCAAAATCGGACGAACGGTGTGGATTTGTATAAGGGACAAACATACAGACAGACAGCTGGTAGATTTTTTTGACCTAGCCTAGGAGAATTCTCGTATCAAGACCTACCATTATTCCAAGTTTGGTCAAAATCGGTCAAACGGTGTGGATTTGTATAAGGGACAAACATACAGACAGACAGCTGGTAGACGTTTTTGACTTAGCCTACGACACTCCTCAGATTAAGATCCACATGTGTACCGAGTTTAGTCAAAATCGGACGAACGGTGTGGATTTGTATAAGGGACAAACATACAGACAGACAGCTGGTAGATTTTTTTGACCTAGCCTAGGAGAATTCTCGTATCAAGACCTACCATTATTCCAAGTTTGGTCAAAATCGGTCAAACGGTGTGGATTTGTATAAGGAACAAACAAACAGACACGTGATTTTTATATATATAGATATATTTGTCAAATACCACTCACTCACTCATCTATCAATGCCCAGCCCAAACCGCTCGACAGAAAATTTTGAAATTTTACATGGACACTCACCATATAACGTAGGCGCTCTCTAAGAAAGGATTTTTTGATATTCGTATTTTTAAGAATTTTTAGGGGAGTGTAAAGTTTGAGTTTGTTAGAGAAGGCAAGCCTAGGCAGCCTGCGTTGCTAGGACGATAAAGAACAGCTGTTACCTTACATTATCTATCTCATAGTTTTATTTCTAATTGAGGTTAATTTCAACTATGATGGCAGACCTTGAATTACTAGAAATTAACTGTCCCTCGTAGAGTTTTAATTGCGTTTCTTTTCTGCCTGTCCCCTCAGATAGGCTTGCCATATTTTTGGAGAGTTAAACCGGGACACATTAATATGCGATGGGCATACCAGGGGGGGGGGATAAAAAGAGTACAAATTATAGGCAAAATGGTTGGTGAGTTTTAAGCCTAGCAACTAACGGGAAGGGGGAATCCTAAACTGTTAGTCTACCCAACCTTAAAAATAAGAACGGAACTTTTTTTGCTACTTGATTTTCTTTAAAAAAATTGTTTTTGGCAGCTGGCAGCGCTGTGCAGGTAGTTCCAGCGTTTTACAGTTAGATTACTTCTCATTTCTTTGACACTGTGAGCAGTAGTAAAAATGTTAATTGTAGAAAAGTAACCAATTTAAAAAAGATTCTTATAAACATGAATTCATTACTTTTTACATCTTACAGCCTTTTCCGGGACATTGATAAAACTGGGCGGGACACCGAAACAATTGCAAAATACCGGGACAGTCCCGGTCAAACCGTGATGTATGGCATATCCTTAGGTTTTCCAGGCGAAGTAATAATATCCGGAACCCTTGCACAGCCTCCTCGCCTATAACCTTGGTATTACTCTTAACCATTTGGTAATACTCGTAATATTGGGTGTTACCATATGACTTCTTGGAAACATAAACTTTTAAATTTTAACGCCCATTGAATAAAATATAGTATGACGGGAACCGTGCTGTAATAAACTGCATAGAATTGTATAGTAACGTAATTCTAATGAAACATTATTTAACGCAATAAAATAACTACTTATCTGCCGTGACGAAGCACGGGTATTCAGCTAGTATATATATATATATATATATATATATATATATATATATATATATATATATATATATATATATAAAATAATGAAAGTATTATTCTTTCACTGGGAGTATTTCAGAGAAAAATTCTTGTTTCTATTCCAAAAATACCGCATAAAAAGCGAAAACATGAAAGTAAATCGACTGATCTTCATTTACAGCAATTCGATTCGGCTCATCTGAATTTCAAATCCCCGGACACTAATTTATTCATTTCGTCCGACTAAAAACGAAGCTAAAACCTCGCGTCGGTGAGAGCATTGATCCTCTGACATAAATACAGCCATCCGTTCCTGGCGCGCACATTCCATGAATGACTGTCAGCTGTGATGTATGGTTATGATACCAATTGTTGTTCCATTCATGATGTTGGTATTGTCCTTTTGGTATATATCCATGACAAATTTATTCACTGATCGATCACAAATTTTACTGCTTCTACTGAAACCATAATTGGACGCCTTTAAACGGAAAGGAACCAAGCGCCATTGTTAACGAAATTGATTTTTTGGTGCTATCTTGTAGAGAATTAGAGAATTTATATAGTAATAAAAAACTGGCTGTAATATAACGTTGTCATTAAAGCAAGAAAAAATATCAACAAAAAAAAGTGAAATGGTGTATCCAGTATGCTGTAATAAACAGAAAGGAATTAAGCACCATTTTTATCAATAACTATAAAAATAAAACCCCATTACCATAACAAAAGTTTATTTTAATGAGAGAAAATTAATAAAACATTTCAGATAATAAAGAAATTTTAGGCCCACAAAAAACTTCTAAATGAATGAACAGATGGCACTTGGTTCCTTCCTGTTTAAAGGCGTCCACTTATCAATTTTTATTTTACTGAACTGTAATTTACCTATCAAGAATAGTTTTCTAGAATAAACAATTCTTTTAACATTCAGGTAAAGAAACCATAAGTCCGACTCCATCTTAGCGCGGTTCCAATTTCGTCCGTAATCTTTTAACACTTTCGCTGCGGCTGTCATTGTTTGGGAATACCTCAGTATCGGGTGCATTTTTTTTTTTTTTTAATTTTTCATGTAGACTTTTCTTTTTTCATAACAAATTCATTAAAAATCTTCCAGTCAGCCGATTTGAATACGAAAAACAATGTTGGAAACCCCAAACAATACTGAAGGCAAACGTTTTTATTTGGAGCTGTTAAAGTGAATCCCCTCCATTTTTGAGCCTTTTGAATCTAAAGGAAAAAATAATGGATGATTGTCCTTCCGAAGAGCTTACGAGTCCTTAACCGCTGCAAAAGTGTTAAGTGGGACACAATCACTTTCTATTTCTGCTTGAATATTATTAAGGGGTAAAACTACATTGTAAGGTCAATATAAAATTCTTTTTCTACAATTTATGCATAACAAATAAATCAATATTTTTCAATTCATTATGTCCTAAGTCTTATATGGGATGTTAAAGTAACTTAAAAAAAAAAAAAAAAAATTGGCAAAATAAAATGGCGATGATGTGTCAGACGAACGGAACCCTCTTTTTTCACGGGCGATAGTCTACAACAAAAAACTAAAGTTATTTTGATAGAAGAAGAGGAAATCTAGTAAAAGAAATATTCATTTCTTGACAATGGTGAACAATTCTTCATTTTCTATTAAAAAAAAAATGCGTCGAAAAACGCCCATAAAATAGGAATAATTCAACGAATGAAAAAAATCCCTACGTACTTTAGTAGCAAATATTATTAGAAATCTGCAGATCAAATTTGAAATTGATCGGGGGAAAATTGAAAGAGCTAGCGTATCGCCCGATTTGAAAAACATAGTTTTGAACCAGCCAAATCAATGTCTAGGATAGTTTTGAGAAAATCGACTTTAAAGTTTATTATTATTTTTTTATTTATTTTTTTTTACGGCGCATCTACATCTAGGTCATTAGCGCCGACATCCAGGGTGCAGCGAGGAATTTTACCAGCGAGCCGTGGGATGATAAAATTCCTGCCGGAGGTTGGGAATCGAACCCACCATCTCCCGCTTCTGAATCCAAGGCGCTAGCCATTAGACCACGGGAGACCCCGTTTATTATTATTATTTAAATTTTAACGTCAATTATTATTAACCAAGATTTTTTGGGGCGGGTTATCTATAGGTTAACACCCTTTTTGAGCCAGGATAGGGCTGATCCTTTTTTTCTTTTTTCTAAAGAAAAGCCACCACCCCATAGAAGGAATACAACCAACGACCTTAGGCACGGAGTGCTAAGTGCTCACGCCTTAACACTCAAGGCCGATGTACCGAAAAGTTCATTTTTTTCTTTTTAACTTTTTTGTCATAATTTCATGTAATAAAGATAAAATATAATGGGTTTTAATTTTGAAATGTATTGCGACTTTAGTTGAAAGTCGAACTTTTCTCACATTTAAAAACTTGTCCGTCTCATGAACACTCTTGCGTATAATTTTTTATTAGTTAAGGAGTTTTTATTAGTATTTACCATTTTCTTTTTACCATAAAAAACAAAATGGTAAAAACCGTTACAGGGTAATATTACCCCTAAAGATGGATTACAATCCTAAGCGTCTTAAGATTCAATCATGAATTGTTAATATCATATGGAATTAGTCTCGAAAAATGATCGCTTTATCTTATCCAGATGAAAAAGGGATTCATTTCTGTCTAATAGAATATTTCATTGCTTTTTTTAATATGAGGGGGCGAGGTTAGCTCAGTGGTAGAGCACTGGACTAATAAGCTGGAGGCCTGAGTTCAAATCCCGAGCAAGCACTAAAGATTTTTTCTTCTAGTGTCTTCGTTCTTGGGTTGAATTCGGCCTCCCTGACCGTCCCTAGGCCAACCCAGCCTTTAATTAATTTAATTAATAATGGGTACCTTGGGTGCTAATGACTCTAGCAGTCGATGCGGCCAAGGGGAAAATCAGGCGGCCGGAGCATAGTACTGACCACACTATCTCCCTAGTGTGCCGTATGCTCATGAATCAGATACCTCTATAGTATCTGCCCCTCAGGGCCCTCGTGGCCTGTTACGGGACTGATTTTTTTTTTTTTAATATGATCTATTTTACGTTCTTCCGATGCTCCACTTTATTACTCTGAAGAAGATTAAAAATGTAATTTTTACTTTATTCGTCTTTTTGCACTAACTTTCAGTTTTAATGCTTAAAAAAATGTCTATAGGCATCGATGACCCATGTGGTTGAATTGCCTAAAAAACTAACTATAATGGACCACAATTATGTTTTTACATATAATTACGTTATAAACACGTGTAGTTTTTTTTTAACATTTGTTTTATCCTTAAAGCAACGCTGCAAGTAGAGAATTTATTTCTGTATGTCCCATGATGTAATAGTTCTTGCATTTAATATTAACATATTTTTGTTTGCTTGTATATTATTGATTGAGTCCTGTTTATGATTTACAAATTATCAATCTATAATGTATTCAAAGTGGTTCAAGAAAGGAGAAAATTAGAGAAATTAACACAATATAGAACACAATAAAAGCTCTATGGGGTCTCCCGTGGTCTAGTGGCTAGCGCCTTGGATTAATAAGCGGGAGATGGTGGGTTCGATTCCCAACCTCCGGCAGGAATTTTATCATCCCATGGCTCGCTGGTAAAATTCCTCGCTGCACCCTGGATGTCGGCGCTAATGACCTAGATGTAGATGCGCCGTAAAAAAAAAAAAAATAAAAACAATAAAAGCTCTATGTACAGGGTGTCAGAAAAATAATGGTCATCCTTAGGCCAGATGATTCTTCAATGCGAGATCAGGAAAAATAACCCCTATATTGACCCCCGCAATATTGACCTTAAAATGATTTTCAAGCTCAAATATTTGTATTGCATATTTCGAATCTACGAGCAACATAGTTCAGAAATTCCTTATCCTTATGGTCAAAATGGCCATTAACACGGAAAACGGGGACCATTCCATTCCAATTGAAAATAATAAAAAAGTAATTAAAAATAATAAAAATAGAATAAAATAAAATAAGAAAAATAAAAATAAATAAATAAATAATTTCTGTATATATTTTATACCTTGGACTCAGATGCATTGATTACATATAGATTTAAATAATACGCCGTAATGGACCATAGTTATTTTTACAGCAGTATCTAAGTAAAACAATTACATTAGCTATATTAGTTTCAGAACGAATATAAAAACTTTTTGAGCATAATATAATTTTTTTTTTTTTTTTTTTTTTTTATTGCAAACAAGATTTCTCCATTGCAAGGAGTTGGCCTTATATAATGATTTTAGTCCTATATTAGTATTAAATTAATATATGCACATACACATTCAAAACACTTATACAGATATTTTATATTTACATAAATCACAAGTATAATACTGTGAGAAATAATAAACCAAAAATAAGTACCTTTTCCTGAGCATAAAATTTAACGAATATTTACAGAAGTTTACTAATTATATAATAAAATGTCATTAATAATACGATTTAATAAGTATTAAAAGAATTCCTAATTAATGAGAACTAAAAAAAATGGATTACTTAATATTAAATGTTTACTTTTGATTGCAGTTGCATAATATAAAATTACAATTTAAGAGCATTCCTGACAATATACGTAGTGAAATTCACTCCTATAATATCTCTATAGTACATAAATAATTTCCATTGTAGAACACTTCACAGGACGATGGTAACCTTAGACGTTCTTCGTCCTTAAACCATATTCATACATGCATATATTCCTATTGACAAATGGATGCCGATTTTCATATTTTTTTTTTATATTTTTTTACATTGCCTTAGGCAAAAATTCTTCGTTTGAGCTTTTAAAAAAAATTATCATCTAGTATACAAAATTGTAAGTGTACTGAAAAATGAACCTTTAAAAAAAGGATGGCCATTATTTTTCTGACAGCCTCTACGTTATTAGAACACTACCACAGTAAAAAGCTTTATAACCTCTTTTAATTCTAATAGGAAATTAATAAGTTATTTTTAGTTTGTTTTATATTTTTGTTCTTAATTTAATTTTTTCAAAAGGTACTTTTAAAGTTTGAGATTTAAATAATGAAATGTTTATTTGCTTTGTTTACAGAGGAATGTGCAGGTGGTTGCGAGAGAGTGAACATGGTGGTGACGGCAACACACAATATGAAGTAAGATATCTATAGTAAATTTGCAAATTTAAAAACATTTATAATAAAACAAATAAGGGGGTTATCTCAATATAAAGTTTTACAGCATTTAATGAACAAACATTTTCTTTGTATTTATTGGTAGTTTATACGAGTTTAGTTTAAGCACTAAAGATTTTTTCTTCTAGTGTCTTCGTTCACTGGTTGAATTCGGCCTCCCTGACCGTCCCTAGGCCAACCCAGCCTTTAATTAATTTAATAATGGGTACCTTGGTTGGTGCTAATGACTCCAGCAGTCGAAGCAGCCAAGGGGAAAATCAGGCGGCCGGAGCATAGTACTGACCACACTATCTCCCTAGTGTGCCGTATGGTCATGAATCAGATACCTCTATAGTATCTGCCCCTCAGGGCCCTTGTGGCCTGTTACGGGACTGATTTTTTTTTTTTTTTTTTTTTTTTATACGAGTTTAGACATTTTCTCTAGTGTTTGTCACCTAAGCACTTCCACCTACGTGAAACGTCATTTTTAGTGAGAAGTGACAATGATTAGTAAACGCGGCAAGTACGAGTAAATAGTAATGGATTCTATTCACTAAGCGACAAGTGCGAGTAAGCTCCCCCGCCATCATTCTACTAAGCAGTTGTCACTTGTCACATAGTGTAAACAGTAAGTTCACTGAACGCACTTGTACACCAAAGTGTGAAGGAGTACTTGTAACTTGTCACTCAGGCAGCTTAGTGAGAGGATTAACCACTAATGACAAGTGGTTATCATAAGAACATTAAAATAAATGTAGTATATTTATAGAAATGCCATAATACAAAAAAAAAGTCCGACTCGCAGGAACTGCGTCATCTTAGCGCGGTTCCAGTTTTTTTTTTTTTTTTTTTTTTTTTTTTTTTTTTTTTTACGGCACATATACATCTAGGTCATTAGCGCCGACATCCAGGGTGTAGCGAGGAATTTCACCAGCGAGCCGTGGGATGATAAAATTCCTGCCGGAGGTTGGGAATCGAAACCACCATCTCCCGCTTATGAATCCAAGGCGCTAGCCATTAGACCACGGGAGACCCCGGTTCCTGTTCATATCCCTATTCTCATTTGAAAAGCATAGAATAGAAACAGATAATATTTTCCTCGGCCTTTGTTCAAAGGGTTTTATGGCTATACCTGGGGTCAGGTCCGCAAGACCCTAGAATCCTCTTCTACCGATACTTCATTTCATACGTTTCAATGAATTGGAAAATATCAAATATTTTCACACATTCCTGTGTTCTTTTACTATAGTAATAATTCTACAGATAAAATCAATTAAAAAATAAAATAAAAAAACCAACAGCATAAAGGCAATTGAAAATATTCAAACGACGTCAACGAATCTTTTTCTCTTGGCAAGCTATATTTCTAACAATGAATTGTTTTTCTTATTTTGCCAAATCTGTTTTATTGTAATATACATTATCCAACTATAAGCAATTAAAAAATAACAAGGAATAAAAACAGACAAAAAGAACAGTTCGAATAAGCAAAATCAATTACTTTAATGTTTTAAGCACTTATTTCTCCGATTGACATCGCCTAATCAAAACTTTCATCAGAACTTTTTTTGTAGAACATTTAGTAAGCTTTCTAATGGCATTCTTTCGTTTACCAAGATTCTCAACCTTTTTCGAGATATTAAGGAAAATATACAAAGTTACCAAAACTTTTTAAGTCTGTTAATAAAATATTTTATTCTAACCCTTCCTTAACTCCAAACGTAACAAAAATTTCAACATATTAGTTTTGATGAAAGTAGAACATGCAGAAAATGTTTCAACTGAATCCCATGATTCTAAGTACCCAAACCAAAAACGGTATTCAAAAAATATTTTTCCAATTATCTCGAAAACGGTTAAAGCTATCGCCTTGAAAATGGTTTCATTCGTTTTCCTAGCCCAGGAATCATATAAAACGAGTACTTAGAAGCTTATGAACTCAAAAACGTAAGAGTTAAGATTTTTTTTGCGCGAATTTCGCCCCAAACGCCATCTTCCAGTAGGCGGATTTTGCTGGTTAACGAACTTGACCTTTCAAATTAGACGAAGGATTTTTGTACCAAATTTCATCAAAATCGGACCATTCGTCTTCTAGCTAGAGAGCGAACAGACAAATATATATATATATATATATATATATATATATATATATAAATAAATATATACATATATATATATATATATATATATATATATATATATACAAATTTGAACCACCGTTATTTTCGGTCTCTAGGGGTTCTGAAACGCGAAATTTTCTAGTCGGCACTTCCAGTTTGTTTCATTGTATCAACCCTATAAGCGGGGTTCCCCCCTATGGGGGAGGGAGGAACCGCGCTAAAATTATAGTGGGAAAAAGAGAAATACATTTGTACAATATACAAAAAACATTAATACATCAACAAAGTTAATAGGACAGCCGATACAAAAAAATAAGTGTTAACTTTGGTCTTCCTCTGCCTCCCGGCACTTTCATTGCTGACGAAGGCTACCAAAGAGTAGCCGAAACGTCCTGAATATAGATTTTTTTTATAAAAATCGTATTGAGGTTTCTTTTTAGCCGAATCCCAACTATTCCATGCCTGCTTATCACCTCGACGGCTAACTATCTAATCTTCATGATAAACTAGAGGTCGTTTGCCCTAAAACTCCAAACAAACAAACTAATGACAAGTTTTAGGCTCGTGAAAATTAGAGATTGGTAAATCATTGATAAGTGCGGGTACAATATAATAATTAAGGCTTTTAATGGTTTCATTAATGTCTATTTGTTTAACAGATGAATAAATATAAAAGATTTAGGTAACTTTTTGAAATGACTCAATTTTAAAAAAATAAAAATGTTTCCAGTAAATACCTACATTTACTTATTATTGTCGGATAATATATAGCTTATTATTGTCGGATAATATATAGCTTATTATTGTCGGATAATATATAGCTTATTATTGTCGGATAATATATAGCTTATTGTTGTCGGATAATATATAGCTTATTATTGTCGGATAATATATAGCTTATTATTGTCGGATAATATATAGCTTATTATTGTCGGATAATATATAGCTTATTGTTGTCGGATAATATATAGCTTATTACGTTAAACGAGAACAAGAAGCCAAGGTTTGGATGGGATTCGGCTAAGAGAAAACGTCAGATTTTCAGAAGAATCTATATTTTAGCACTTCCCTCCGAAGGAAAGTAGCTATTGAGGTTGGACTCATGACGGAATTTTTGAAACATTTCTTCGAATATTTATCGATCCTACCTAGTAGACACCGAATATGACCCCCGTTCAAATTTATATATATATATATATATATATATATATATATATATATATATATATATATATGTATATATATATATATATATGTTTTGTTTTAAGTTTCTTCGCTGGGGTTGATATGATTGATTCGTGAGACGGCTTCTCTCTCCAGCGGTGTTCTTCCTCTCCTTTGCGCAATATTTCGTCGGGTTCATCTCCGACTTCTTCAGGCTGCTATGTGTCGTCCTCGGTGGTTGTCAAGGGAATGATTTTTTCCCGGAATTTCCCTCCTTTATAGCCCTACACCATTGGCCCGCATAGTCTACGAAGTAGGGCTATAAAGGAGGGAAATTCCGGGAAAAAATCATTCCCTTGACAACCACCGAGGACTACACATAGCAGCCTGAAGAAGTCGGAGATGAACCCGACGAAATATTGCGCAAAGGAGAGGAAGAACACCGCTGGAGAGAGAAGCCGTCTCACGAATCAATCATATATATATATATATATATACATACATATATATATATATATATATATATATATATATATATATATATATATATATATATATATGTGTGTGTCCGTTAACACGATGCACCACAGAGTTTTTGTTTTTTCGCCACGAAACATGGAATGTAGTATTCTCCCATCAAGTGATTGAACGAGTTCGTTAACCAACAAAATCGGTCCATGTGGAGGGGAGATTTACTCCGGAGCCAAAGTAGTTATTTACTACCAATACCAGCCATAATTTTTGTTATATTCCAACGAAACTCGGTATTCGTTGTGGTCAACTGAAGAGAAAATTTTGTTATAAAAATAAACTAAATCGGTTGACTAGAAGGGAGGGTTTACTCCGGACAGAAATTACTAATTTCCTTATACCGGTCGTAATTTCTGTTGTAATGTAACGAAACTCTTTATACGTCCTGGCTATCTAATAAGTAAGAAGTGTTGTGAAAATGAACTAATTCGGTGTATTGGAAGGGGGGGGGTGTTACTTTGTACTATGTTTGAATTGAATTCTTCCGCCAAACGTAAGTTCGCGAAACTCATCAAGATCAATAGATCAAAATGTGAAGCTTTGTGTATTTAGTACGTAGTGTAGTACCCTGCGTACACAAATCTCTGGAAGGAAATTAATTACAAAATTAATAATTGAAACAGCTGCTCATAAAAAATGCAAAAGAGTAGAACAATTTATGTTTTTATTTTATTTATCTATATAGGTTATTTTAAGCAAATTATTCAGGAATGCACTCGGCCCTACCCAATTCTGAGGAAAGTGCTTAGTTATGCAGTTCCACCGTGACGGACTTTTTAACTTTTTGACATGCTGTTTGGTAGCGATTTTCAGCAAAAATGCTTAGAGGAAGGAAGACCATAAAAACCTATATATATTAGCCATCGACGTGATAAGCAACCACGGAATAGTTCAATACGATTTTTGTAAAAATCTGTATTAAGGACGTTTCGGCTACCCTTTGGTAGCCTTCTTCAGCAATGAGTGCCGGGTGGGGTGGGGGTGGAAAGACTATTTTTTTTTTTTTGTTTAACGGCGTATCAACAATTTGGCTATTAACCCCGGGCTATCTACAGGTTGCCACCCTTTTATAATGCCAACGGCACGTGGTGGGTCATCCATTCAGGTACTGGCCTTGTCCGACGTTACTGGAAAGACCAAAGTTAGCAGTTAAGTGACCATGGTAATAATATAGCAAATTCCTATGTTTTCACCAAGGGCACTTAACTTTGCCGAATCCCAACTACTCCCTGAATGCAGAAATACATTTTATATTAACAGTTGACTCAATCATTTAAAAAAAAAAAATGTTTTAGTTACATTAAACCTTCGCTTCTAATAGGCTGATTTTGCTTATTTTTACACACATTTATCATTACGATATTCCCTACCCATTTGGTGGTCCAGAACCCCCCCCCCCCTCACCAACTCCTTTCTTCCTATGTTTCCCTGTATTAACTGTCAGAAATGATCCCGCATTTGTGAGGAATAGTTCTCTATCTTCCCATCGGTAAGCCCATATTGTTATTCTTATATCTAATCTAATATGTAATCTGTTATTCTTATATCTGTTTTCCTAATAATCCAAACACTTCTAGAGCACATTGTTCTTCTATATATATTATGTTCTAGTATTTTATGTTTTGTATTTTTCCATATATGCATGTATGTATATATGTATGTGTATTTTTGTATGTAGGCATATATATATATATATATATATATATATATATATATATATGTATATTTCAGTATTACATCCGTCCTACTTTTTTTTTACAGCCCTGATGAAGGCTTGAAGTTCAAGCCGAAACGTCGGCACAATAAAACCATTTTTATGATAAAATGTAGTTTTATTAAGTAGCAGTGACCGAACCCCGACAATCCCTACCTTGCATCATCTACGGTCAACGATCTCCTCTCAATGAAAAACATTTATCATTAGTTAGTTACTCTGTTTATCGAGTTTTTTTGCGAGTAACCAACAATATTGTCTAAATACACAAATTAATAATTTTGGCCCTGAGTTAACTCCCTCTCCTGATGGATCCATTTTGCTTTTTCAGTCCTTTGTTTTGAGAATGCTTTATAACGTGGGCACTTTCAAGTCATATATAAATGGAGGGTTCAGAGCACAACTAGACCAAGTCCTTTTTAGCGCGGTTCCTCCCTCCCCCATAGGGAGGAACCCCGCTTATAAGGTTGATACAATGAAACAATCCGAAAGTGCCGACTAGAAAATTTCGCGTTTCAGAACCCCTATAAACCGAAAATAACGGTGGTTCAAATTTGTATATATATATATATATATATATATATATATATATATATATGTATATATTTATTTATATATATATATATATATATATATATATATATATATATTTGTCTGTTCGCTCATTTCTGGCTTCCCTAATGGTCCGATTGTGATGAAATTTGGTACAAAAATCCAATTTGAAAGGTCAAGTTCGTTAACCAGCAGAATCCGCCCACTGGAAGATGGCGTTTGGGGCGAAATTCGCGCAAAAAAAAATCGTAACGCTTACGTTTTTGACTTCATAAGCTTGTGAGTACTCGTTTTATAGGCTTCTTGGGCTAGGAAAACGAATGAAACCATTTCCAATGCGATAGCTTTATCCGTTTTCGAGAAAATTAGAAAAATAGTTTTCGAATACCGTTTTTGGTTTGGGTACTTAGAATCATAGGATTCAGTTGAAACATTTTCTACATGTTCTACTATCATTAAAACTAATATGTTGAAATTTTGGTTACGTTTGGAGTTAAGGAAGGATTAAAATAAAATATTTTATTAACAGACATGAAAAGTTTTGGGAACTTCGTATACCTTCCCTAATATCTCGAAAACTGTTTGAAATATTGGCAAACGGAGGGTTACCATGCGAAAGCTTACTAAATGTTCTACAAAAAAGATTCTGAAACAATTTTTGACTGGACGATGTCAATCAGAGAAATACGTGCTTAAACTTTGAAGTAATTGATTTCGTTTATTTGAACGGTTCTTCTTTTTTGTTTTTTTTTCCTTGTTATTTTGTCATTTCTTATAGTAGGATAATGTATTTGACAATAAAACAGATTAATAAAAATAAGAAAAACAATTCATTGCTAGAAATATATCAGGCTGTACCGTATGAAATGTCAGTTTTGGATTTGCCGATTTCCTTCAAATGACTTGAAACTGTCAAGGCTCCTACTCCGAGTTCTTTGGCATGTTCCCTAGTGTTTGTAATTGCTTATAGTAGTCAAATGTATTTGTCAATAAAACAGGATACGTATAATTAGAAACAATATTCAACTTCACACCGGTTAGATACTATGAGGGAATAGAGAGTCCGTTCACTGCCTGTGGGTCCACAAAAAATGTACCTGGTACGAGTTAATCCTCAAGAGTTGTAAATATACCCCAGGTATCTGCCGACACAAATACAAAGCCTAGCTTGGTTTTGGTACTTACAATCATGGGATTCAGTTATAACATTTTTTGCATGTTTGAATTTCATCAAAACTAACATGTTAAACTTTTGGTTACGTTTGGAGTTGAGGAAGGGTTAGAATAAAATATTTTATGAATAGACATGAAAAGTTTTGGGAACTTCGTTTACTTTCATCAATATCTCGAACGCGGTTGGGAAATTATGATCAGTGGATAGAAACTATTTGAAAGCTTTCTAAATTCTCTACAAAAAAGATTCTGAAACAATTTTTGATTAGGTGATATCGATCGAAGAAATAAGTGCTTAAAACTTCAAATACGTCTGTTTAGCTCTTATGAACGGTTTTTTGTCGTTCTTTTTGTAATTATTGTCTCTTTCCCTTAGTTTTTTATTGCTATTTATTTTTGTAATTTTTTATGTTACGAAAATGTATTTTGTTTGATGTTATTTTTCGTCGCTGGGATAGTATTTTTAGATGGAACGGCATTTTTCTCCAGCGGTGGTACTCCTCCTCACTTCTTCCCGGAATATTTCGATGGATTCATCTCCATCTTCTTCAGCCAGGTACTTGTTTCTTCCTCGGTGGTAGCCAAGGGAATGACATTTTTCTCGATCTGGGCTCCTTTTCTCCCCTCTAGCCACAGTATCGGCGGACGAATGGTGTTGAAGCTCCCTGGTGTAGTTGGGATTCTGTCCGTTGGCAGCGCTGATGGTATTGCGTCTTTTTTTTTTTTTTTTTTTTTTTTTTTTTTTTCCTCCTGCTTCTATTTTCCTCGCCGTAAGGTTTTATATGTTTGATGTTATTTTTCGTCGCTGGGATAGTATTTTTAGATGGAACGGCATTTTTCTCCAGCGGTGGTACTCCTCCTCACTTTGATGTTATTTTTCGTCGCTGATGGAGATGAATCCATCGAAATATTCCGGGAAGAAGTGAGGAGGAGTACCACCGCTGGAGAAAAATGCCGTTCCATCTAAAAATACTATCCCAGCGACGAAAAATAACATCAAACATATAAAACCTTACGGCGAGGAAAATAGAAGCAGGAGGAGAAAAAAAAAAAAAAAAAAAAAAAAAAAAAAAAAAAAAAAAAAGACGCAATACCATCAGCGCTGCCAACGGACAGAATCCCAACTACACCAGGGAGCTTCAACACCATTCGTCCGCCGATACTGTGGCTAGAGGGGAGAAAAGGAGCCCAGATCGAGAAAAATGTCATTCCCTTGGCTACCACCGAGGAAGAAACAAGTACCTGGCTGAAGAAGATGGAGATGAATCCATCGAAATATTCCGGGAAGAAGTGAGGAGGAGTACCACCGCTGGAGAAAAATGCCGTTCCATCTAAAAATACTATCCCAGCGACGAAAAATAACATCAAACATATAAAACCTTACGGCGAGGAAAATAGAAGCAGGAGGAGAAAAAAAAAAAAAAAAAAAAAAGACGCAATACCATCAGCGCTGCCAACGGACAGAATCCCAACTACACCAGGGAGCTTCAACACCATTCGTCCGCCGATACTGTGGCTAGAGGGGAGAAAAGGAGCCCAGATCGAGAAAAATGTCATTCCCTTGGCTACCACCGAGGAAGAAACAAGTACCTGGCTGAAGAAGATGGAGATGAATCCATCGAAATATTCCGGGAAGAAGTGAGGAGGAGTACCACCGCTGGAGAAAAATGCCGTTCCATCTAAAAATACTATCCCAGCGACGAAAAATAACATCAAACATATAAAACCTTACGGCGAGGAAAATAGAAGCAGGAGGAGAAAAAAAAAAAAAAAAAGACGCAATACCATCAGCGCTGCCAACGGACAGAATCCCAACTACACCAGGGAGCTTCAACACCATTCGTCCGCCGATACTGTGGCTAGAGGGGAGAAAAGGAGCCCAGATCGAGAAAAATGTCATTCCCTTGGCTACCACCGAGGAAGAAACAAGTACCTGGCTGAAGAAGATGGAGATGAATCCATCGAAATATTCCGGGAAGAAGTGAGGAGGAGTACCACCGCTGGAGAAAAATGCCGTTCCATCTAAAAAAAAGAAAATGTATTTGTGTGTAAAACAGGATAGGTAAAATGAGACCCATTTTCTGTTGCTAAAAATAATGAAAAGTTTTGGGCACTTCGTATACTTTCAATAATATCTCGAAAACGGTTGAAAATTAGGGAAGCGAAAGGTTACCATTCGAAAGCTTACTAAATGGTCTACAAAAAAAAATTCTGAATAAAGTTTTGAATAAGCGATGTCAATCGGAGAAATAAGTGCCTAAACTTTGAAGTAATTGATTTCGTTTATTCGAACAGTTCTTTTTGTCTGTTTTTATTCCTTGTTATTTTTTAATTGCTTAAAGTTGGATAATGTATTTGACAAT